>JAUIRK010000824.1:0-192500 GCA_030549495.1 Nectonema munidae
AGGACCACTTACTTCCAATCGAATTAAAGAGGAATTATTAAAAGCGTCTGATTTGTTTGCTCCTAAACGCGTTAGAGGCGAAAGTTGAATAATATTTGTAAACATTGTGGCAAAGAGAGTAGATAATTTGTAGAAATGATAAATGATTCCATAATTAACGAGCAGTCGTATATTCTTATTTTTAAAGTTAACATGATTTTATGACATTTAAATTATGCCCGTGCGACAATTTTTATTATCAGAGATAGTAATACCAAATTACATCACTTACATCTCTTAAATCAATTCCTGGCTTCAGCGAATTTAAAAAAAAAGTATGAAAAGTTAGCTCCGATCATTTTAAAGTTAGGACACGGAAACAAAGTTGTCTTCTGGATGCCAAAAGACATTATAGGCATTAGCCCGTTAAGTACCAGGTAAAAAAGTTGTACTAATTTTTGGATCATTGGTATTAAATGGATCGTTATTAGCATTATAAAATCTCAAAAGCAGTGGAGTACAGTTCTCTGATTCGCAAAAATGAAATTAGAAATACAAAGAAATTAAAGCGTATCAAACTGATGAAAAAATATATTATTATTAAATCATATATTCAAATATAGAGCTTGGAAGATATCAGGAATAAAGGAAGATTCATACCATTTTATCTGTGGAATCAGTGTCAATGGAAAATTCAGAATCTGTTCCATGATGCGCTTTCGTCATCAAAAGCAACCTTTAAATTTAAAGTACAGGAAAAATAATGAAGGTGAAACTACGAATCGTTATTCTGATTTCACATATGCATTAAACAGTGAACTCGATATTCATTTATTTGACATTTAGAAATTTGGTTAATGTTTCTTCTAAGTTGAGAGCTTTTAATGAACAAAATAGAAATATCATATTTCATGAAAAATACATTCAGATATGCTCAAAAACATACATAAATAAAATGATTATTCTCAAGTCCAAGAATAGTTTGTTTAATAAATGACTTTCCAATGTTTTTTTCAAGGCTACATCATTAGTTTCCTTTTGCATAAAAATTTGTTTGAATATTCATTGCCAGATCCAGAAAACATGATTCGAAAGTCTCAGAATAGGAATTCAAAAAGCTGATAATATTTCTTTAACAACGATTGTTCTGTTTGATCTCACTTCAATTTTGATAATCATATTCTTTATACTCAATGAATCTATATATCAGTCTTTTGCAAAAGTAATAAATAATATAATTAAGCAAACTGTTTATAAAAGTGCAAAATAAAGATATTATTAAAAAGGAAATAACCGTGATAACCTGTAAGTGTGTTTCAGGCAATTCCTTTTATTCACAATAGAGAAGACGCTTTTTGATTTATGAGAAAATAAAAACCAAAGTTACCTTCCAACTAAATCAGTAGTTGATATGCCTTTTGTTCATTGACATTCTCTAAAAAAGAAAATAAAAATTTTAGCCATTTTATACAAGCTTAAATAACAAAATGGTAAGATTAACCCACCCCTTCAGGCATTCATTTTCGAAGAGTATTTGTCTGCTTTCCTTTATGAATGAATTTTCATTAAAATTAACAATTTACTACTGTGGAAATCGAAAATTATTATTAACCATATAAAAAATCCTTTGGTCAATTCAATTTATATATAGTAAAATTTGTTTATAACGAACTTATAGCAAAAAGTTTTTTTTCATTGAAATATATTGGATAAAATCTAGTCGCATTCAAAAATTGAATTAGATAAAATTATCCAACCAAATTTTGAGGCCAATTTTATACAAATAAAAATATCATATGTGTAAATCGAAAAGGAAAAGCTCGTTAATTTACGTAATTTGCAAATTTTGGAAATTATTATTTTAAAAAGTTGAAATCATGCAAAAATAATCTTTGCCATAATTTTCTAACATCGCGCGTCTTATATTTTTCCAGAATTCAATTCCTACGGGAGTAAACATTGAAGAGAATTTCACAGTAAATTCTTTCCATCAATAGGTCCAACTGCGCTGAAAATAACAGAGTGTATTTTGATTGAACATCATCAATAAATGATTTAACGAGCCAAACATCTTTTCCTGACAATCGTGGGACAGTGTGACATCAATGGATCAGTGTGAGATAAATGGACAAGGGTGATGCAAATGTCAGAAGAAATGACAACTGTCATGTTTAAATATAAAAAATTACTTCGAAAAAATGACGTTGATAGTCTTCATAATTAAATTAATTAGTAAGGTAACTTTTACTTTCTTAGACTCTATTTCTTCTTCTAATGATAATAATATATGGAATATTTTAAAGCTTTTTTCTCAGTTTTTTGTCATGATAGTTTTGTGTTTGCAGGTTGTTTGACGCGCCATCCGTACATACGCCACTTAAGCTGGTTTACAGGCAATTGCAAGCTACCCGGCAAATTAAATATCATGTTTTAAAAAGTTAAATAATTATCACGAAATAAAAATGGGCTAAATCTTGAAGACGGGGTGAGAGTTGCTCTCCCGGCAAATAGTGCATGTAAAGATAAGTTGGCAATTCTCACCAAAATCAAAGTTCTTGTTGGAATTTTAATGTATCCTAAGTCATAAACTATTATTTGTGACAAATGTGCCTCATAAAGTCCAAACGATGTTACTACGTCTTAGTATTCTCTCTTTTCTGCGTATGCTAGGAGTTGCATTGAATGCCGCAGGAAAAGGAAAAGATGGGACGAAGAAAAGGGCTTAAGGATTGAGTCAAAGGTCAACATTAAAATCAGAAGGTGGACTATAAAGAGCTCAAATATTTATTATTGCATATAAATTTTACATAATTTAAAATTCATTCAAAAAGAAAAGAAGATAATTTCTCCTGGAAAACAACTAAGTGAATGATTTCCAAAAATGAGCTATATAAAATTTTTAACATATGTTCTTCAAATAAAGTTTTATATTTGAAATCATAATGGTTTTATCTTTTTAGAAATTTAAGTAAACCACCATTAAAATCATATTGTGTGAAAATCTCATTTTTCCATAAAACAGAGTTACATTAATTTAATGCATTATTTCTTACGCGCTTTATAAATCCTCCCTAAATTAAGAGAAGTTTCTTGTGAATTCAAATAATCTCAAAATACTTCTAAAGCATGAGATATTTGGATCATATTTTTCCATTAATTTTTCATTTTTAGAACCAACTTTTACTTAAATGTGTTTTATTCTACAAATCAAGGAAATTCTAATTGAAAACTTTTCTTTTTAAGAAATTCTATCTGATTGAAAAACATCATATTAATCATTGATTTTTTAGGTATATCAAAAAGGTAGGATTATAAAGAGATTAACTTTTAGATTAACTGAAAATGAAATTTTTAGGCGAAGTTATAATTAAACGACTTTCTAATTTTGCATTAGAAATTTGCTAAATATCTTCTTCAACTTCAATACGTGATAAATCGGAATCCGGATCCTTTAATTCTGATAGCAGTTGTTTTAGGAAAAAAAACTCAATAAAATTCCCGCTTTATGATTTAAGCTCTTGTGTTAACAACGACTCAGGATTCCTAATCATTGAATAAAAAGGCAGATGTCAAGAAAGAATTTTGGATACAAATTTAAGTTCCAAAGGATGCGATAAAATTTCAAGCTAATCCAACCACTGATAGAGCTAAAAGCGATTTCAAAAGGATAAGTTGAATTTATATGGTGAGTAATATTATGTGTTTGATGATGATGTCGTTAAACTTTGTGGTCAGCATAATAATGCTGATAGGATTGAGTATTCGTGAAAAGGTGATAATTATGACGAATAGGATGATGATTTATGAATCAATTTAGCTTTAATTTAGAAAAAAAAATTGATATTTTTTATTTAGATAAAAAGATTGAAAACTCTTTGATACGGTTGCATTCACAGTACTAAGAAATGGACTTTTATTAAAAGTTGAAGACTTCTGTCTTAGACGATTACTCAAACTTTGGATGGGAAAAAAGTACTTTTAGTTATGTATAGGATAAACTTTGGAGATTAATAATTCTATTAAAGTACAAAGCATAATAAAAATGAAACCTGTATCTGCCAGCATCTTTGACTAATCTATAAGTGTCTTTTCCTTCACATGTTAAAGTTATGTCATCTTTTTTATAGATGACATAACTTTAACATGTTATGTAAAAGTAAAAATTTTTTAATGAAAACTAAAAATAATAATAAGATCGAATATTTGGTGTTGTTGTTAGCGCCCAGATTACGTATCTCAGTATTTGCGTAATCTGCCAATCAAATAAACGTAATTTTTATTTGAGAGTGAGTGGGTACCACCTTTGCAAGAAAGTGAATCACAGAGAAAGTGAAGAATTTTTGTTATGCTTTTGCGGCAGAAGCGATAAAAAGTGTAAATTCAGTAGACTACATAAAAGGCACATTAGGCCGACTCATCGCTCAAATGGGATGTAAAATTTAATCATTTATAAAAACCATATTTTTTAACTTCCATTTTTTCAAACAATTTTATCAATCTTGCGACTGACTACGATGTCAATCAAGCTGGTAAGCGCCTTTTACCCATCATTACCTGCATTTCGCCTGGGCGATCCTTAATTAGGAGTGTAGTATCAAGGCTAAAAGGTTAACCACACATCAGACAAAGGGCTTTCTTGCTCGAGCTTTGGTTTTGATCTCCCTGCTCCACAGAAATGACGAAAATTGACAGAACGAAGAAGAAATCGATCAGGAGGATGGGGTAGCGAGAAAGAAAGGATCCGGATTGAGGAAGAGAAAGAAGAGAACTCGTTATGAGGGGCCTCAGTCTCAAATAAAATTGGTTATTTAGATGACAAGCCTTTAATTGTAATTTAAATTGGTTTCAAATCTTTAACTAAGAATTCAATTTGATTCCATTCTTCATCATTTATTATCCTGAGTTTTTTAATGCTGACTTTAAAAAATAAAAAACATTCTAACATTTGAAGCATACTATTCCACGTTGTTCTAACACCAAGAAGCAGATTCAATTTGTTTTTCCATTATTTTCTTCTGACTTTTTAAAAAGGGTAGTCATTTTTTGAATCTTTTAAACATTTTTTTATCATTCTCAGATTCATGATCATTATTTGTATTTCCTTTTTTTCTATCATCATTCTTTCTTTTCAATTGTTTATATTCCTGGATCATTCTACTATTTTTTTGCCAACACAACGATCAGAATCAAGATTCTCATGCATAACTACACATTATAGTCAAATTAAATTAATGATTAAAACATTGCTCACGAATAGGGTTAATAAGTTTTCTAAATTTTAACATTACTGACCCTCCACAAGTTGTACAAGCAACCATATCCTGTTTTAAAACAGAAAATATTTTTGAGTAATTTTTTTGTTGAGTTTTATAAAAAGTCCTTGATTTTAAATTTTACGTGTACATTTTTGTAATTTTTTGTTCAAATTTTTTTATTTAGTAAAAACTGGAAAAATTTTCCGATTATTTAGTAAAAACCGGAAAATTTTTCCGGGTGTCAACACTATCACTCACCCAAAAGATTCAAAAACACATCGACGAAGTCAATCTACAACCATTAAATGGGAAAATATTACAAGATCCCATTCAACAAGATGGAGAATCAATACAAACTCACAAGATGAGAAAAGGCAATAACAATAACAAGTTGAAGAAAATGAGTCTTTGCAAGTCTCCTCTCGGTCATTTTTTATTTTTTTCGTATCACGTGTTTATTTTGGCAAATAAATTTCTGCCAAATAAAAAAAATAATTAAAAAAAAAAGAAGATTTTCTTATAGTCCGAATAAGAGTGATGGTGATAGCTATATCAAAATGAATATATAGAATAATTTAATTAATAACCATGAACGAAAAAAATAATTGAATCACATTTCTACGTATAATGAAAGATTCGAGTACAATTCCGTGATTAGAAATGGATATTCAATCTACTACCGACCCCTATGAAAATTTGTCCGAAAGACATTATTAACTAACTTAAGAGACTAATTAAGTAATTAAAAACTAAAAAATATAATTATTAAAAAGAATTAGTTAACTTGAGAAATGAATTAAATATCTAAAAAGTTTGATGCGAGAGGGATTATTGCCAAAATGCCAATATTAAATTTAATGATGCCATCATTGCCAAACATGCGAGTTACACTGTACATCTAACGAGGAAGGCTATAATATTTTTTGTTGTTATCTTGGCTTAGCCCCTGTGCGGAAGCCTTTAGAATTCATTTTACCTGTCACAAAAAATAAAGTCTTATGGGCTCATTTTGCCTTGATCTCAATCGTCTGTGGGCTTAGTTGTTGGGCCAATTCTCGTAAACATATACTGATTGGACTAATAATATTAATACTCTTTTCAAAAATAACCACCTACGTGTAGGCACTGCTAGTTCCACATTTTATTTTGGCCGAGAAGTGGCGATACAATTGCACATTTTAGCGATGAAGAAACGATCTCATTTTCCATCGATGCTGATTTCGATTACGTTTTAAATGCCAGTAAATAAATAAAATTTAAATTATTTTGCATTAATAGCTTTTAAGCAGCAAAATAAAAGTCTGTATCAAATTATAGCATTTATTAAAAAATAAACATAAAAACTTCAATGTATAAAATTTGATATTAAATTTTTCTTCTAGGAGGGTAAACTTGTTCCCCACTCTACAACTATATGTTAACTAAAACTTATAGACATTCAAAAGTTGAGAAAAGGGCTCAAAAATTAACGAAAATAGGGGTTGAAGTTATTCGTGAACGATTCCTTACATCTACATCGTTTGTGAGCAAAAGGGAAACTTTTATTTCATTAAAATATTATCAAATAAATGTGCCAAGCGCTATGCCTAAAATACAAAGGTTTTTTACTCTAGTATAAACTCTAGATAAAATCAGTGAACGATATAAAATTTGCTGGTACTGATACCGATCAAACAAAAAAGCAGATAAAAGTTTGATTCGTGGCTTGGTGTCCGGTATAATTGTCGTTAAAATGATGAATTTCGAAGAACTCACCTCATCATCACATTTAATAGCCCGAACCATTTTGTAGCGTTCTTCTTGGGTGAAGACAGGAAGACCTTTGTGCTTTAAAATTTATTCTAAAATCGAAAACTTTTACATACATTATACAAGATATGTCTCGGCAAAAATAAAGCACAGTTGAACCGGTTTTAAGAAGAAGAAAATCTGGTAAAAATGTTCTCACACATACTGTTAACAATAGTAGAGGTCGAAAGTCAATAATTTTTAACCAAATATTCAAAGGATTCCGAAAATGTGGAAATATGTCATCATTACCGCTTTTCTTGATAGTATGGCAAAGAGTAGAGTAGATCTCGACTTAATCAAAAATATAAAATTTGATGAATATTTCTAAGATGCTGTCTTCATCAGGATCTAATCATTTTTTTATTTTAGGGTCGATCTTTTTTACGCAATCTCCGAAAATTTGTTGCGATTTCCATAATGTAAATTTGGTCGCAATCTTCATTAATTTTGTCTAAATCCTC
Source organism: Nectonema munidae (assembly GCA_030549495.1). Lineage (NCBI taxonomy): Eukaryota > Metazoa > Nematomorpha > Nectonematoida > Nectonematidae > Nectonema > Nectonema munidae. The sequence continues at coordinate 7,487 of JAUIRK010000824.1, forward strand.
CTAATTTTGTCGGAATCCTTTGAAATCGAATATTTTATTTTGTAATCTATCAAATTTCAAATCGCAATCCCCCTAATTTTGTCAGGCGTGGCTTTTGTAGGCAATCCCTTAGCAAATTCTCCCTAATTTTGTCGCATTCTCTTAATTTTGTAGAGATATACTTTTTACGCACTCACTCCATCGCAATTCTTCTTTTTGTTGCAAACATCTAATTTTGTCCCAAACCCTCTAATTTTCTTGCAATCCTCTCAAATTTAGTCACGGTTTCGATAAAATTTATCTTATTTTTTAGACAATCCTCTTAATTTTGTCGCAATGCTTACAATTCCTTACATCTTTTAATGATTATCATTTTAATATAATTTTATATTAAAAGTTAATTTTTCTAAATTTTAGAATTTAGATTAAAATTTAATAAAGTAAACTTGAAAGAAGGAATACATCGGACAGAAAAGATTGATAAATTAGGGGATTACGAAAAATTTCGACAAATTTATGTGATTGCTGGAAAAAAGACAGAAATTAAAAGTACGATTACTCAAAGCTAAGAAAAATTTTATCGATTACAAAAAATTTTAAGGGATTACGTAGGATTAAGACAAATTTTTGGGGATTGCGAAAAAAATCAAAGGAAGAATTACACAAGAGTAAGAAAAATTTGACAAAATACCAGAAATTATAGGAGAGTGTAAAAGTCAGCGACAAAATTTAGCGGATTAGGATAAAATTTTGGATGATTGCGATAAAATTTAGAATGAGTGCGAAAAAAATAGAGAGATTTCGACAACATTTAGAAAGATTTCGACACAATTTAGAGGGATTGTAAATAAATTTAGAGGAATTGCGACAAAATTTAGAGGGATTGCGACATTATTTAGAGGGAATGCGACAAAATTTAGAGGGATTGTGACAAAATTTAAAGGGATTGAGACAAAATTTGAGAAATTGCATCAAAATTTAGGAGGATTGCTATTTAATTTAGCAGAATTTTGATAAAAATAAGGGTATTGCGAAAAAATTTAAACTGAATACATCAAAAATATTTCAACCATTTAGATTTCACTCTGCATGTTTAAGAAAGAAAGGGTAGTCAAAAGACAGTATTTTATTTAAAAAAAAATATAGAAATATAGTGATAAGGATACATATAGTTACATATTTTAGATGATAGATTAATATAAGGGTTAGTTTTGGCAAGAGACTGACGTAGATCACAATTCACCTCGAAACTTTTGCGTGCCAAATCCAGACTCACAAAGTCACGTTGTGGAAAGTGGGATGAAAAGCTGATTTGAGTTTTCTCATGAAAGCATTGATGACATCAGTATGCACAATCTCATGTGTCTCTAATTTCTTATTTTGTTCATTGAGTGTTTTAAATTTATCAGCAAGATAAACCTTTTGTGCTACAAATTCTTCCTTGGTCAAGAAACTTAAAAGAGTCAGTTGGTCCATCTCGTTGTTGAAACTCATAAAAAATGTTTCCTTTTAAAAGTTATCTGACTTATGTTTGAAATAAGAGAGAAGTATGTTTAGCATCTATATCCACACAGAGCTAGCGGGTTCCTTTCAAACATGTTTTCTGTCCTAACTTGGAACAAAACTATCATTCAAATTAACATCATCCCCCTTTTTTCTAGACATTAAAAACACTTTCAAATCGGTACGGGGCTCAGTAATCATTTTCAAAAACATCGGACTAAAATACATCCATTACCTCATAAAATTCTTACAAAATTACCTCTCGAAGCCCTATCTCACATTCAGGCACAATTCTCTAGTTGTCATTCATTTTCTCTCACTTTCCACGCCATAAGGTGTGCGCCTCTCCGACATCTCCGGATTATACTTATAAACCTCTCTTATATATATTAAATTCAGATTTCTTTCAACTTTATTTGAATGATCTGATCTTTATCTTAACTTCAAATTCTTCATTAAACATAAAATTTAACCGAGAAAAATAAACTCGTATATACTTCTCACGAAAACATTCCTCTCATCCCATATTATTATCATCCAGCGATACTCTCATCCAACCATCTTCTTCAGTGAAATATTTACGTCTAACCTTTCAATCAAACCTCAAATATCCAACTTCAAAACATATACCAAAAACTCTCATCAACTCATTTCTCTCTTAGTAAAATTATATCTTATAATCAGGGTCTGATTATTCAATACTCCTCTTTTATTTATAAATCAATCATCTTACCTACTTTAGATTATGGAAATCTTTCACGGGGTCTATCATTAAACTACCCCTCATCACTTAGTTATCTAAAAAAATCCACCGCCTTTCCCTTATCACAATGACCATAGCCAACAAAACCACACCTATACTAGAGTCTTAGAATACTTTATAAACTGCCTTCCATAAGCATTTCATTTCAAAGAAGCTGTTACCAAAAAATATATCATGACACGTATCGAAGCAAATTCCCATCTTAAATCATCTGCCATCGATCCCTCCCTTCCCATATACAGTGGTAAATGCTAAGCCCTCTTACATTCTTGCGATTACATAGGGCAAAACTTCCTTTAGATAATATAACACACTATACTTTTTACAGACCGACAAAACATCGTTAAAGACCTAAACCTCAAACATAATATCCCATAATTGACATATACTCTTGCTTCTAAACTCACCTTTTTATCAAATTGCTTCGAAATACAACTCTACTGGTGTCCAGTTCACCCAAACATTCTCAAAAACACTTATGTGACAATCTCGCTAAACAAGTACTTCAAATGTTCCTTATCGCTAAACTCATTTCCTCTAGTAAACTATGCACCTCTACTTAAATCCTACACTCTATAACTTATGCAAAAACTTATCCAATCTTCACCCTCCATTTTCTTTCAACCTATAAATATCCCAACAAATTTTTAAAATTTCGTCGAAAATCAAAGTCAAAAATATGACTTTTACATTTTAGGATAAGTTATCAAGCTCTATTATAAGTTATCAAGCTCTAGGAGCAGTAAACTTTAAAATCCAAATTATTTCTCTTACAATAAGATGCGACTGCAGGATAAAAATAGGATTTGGACCAATCTTCAAATAGTGAAGCGGTGACCCATCCTTTTTGGACTTTGTGTTTTATTAACCAATAGCGGCTTTAATTTAAAATCCCCTTCGGCGTTCCCTCCAAGAAGAAATGTAATGCGCTCTGTTGAGAACTTATATCCATGTTGTGATGCTTCATTCTTTGCCAAGAAAGTTTTTGAGGGCATTTTTTTCCAATATAATGCTGTCTTGTCTACGTTAAAAATCTGACGATAAACATAATTATTTTCTTCAATATTATTTTATGCGATTCTTCTCGGTATACTGCTGCAGCACTTTTATCAGCACTTGCTGACTCCCCTATTATTTTAATATTCCTAAGTCCTGCTCTGTTCTTGAATTTTTTAAGGTAGAAGTCTCGTCTTGAAAGTTGGTTTCTTTTAAACGTGAAAAAAGGGAGAGAGCCTTAAATTTGATATTATTAGTAGCAATAGGTATCCTCTTCTGATTGCAATCTTCTATCCAAACTGCCAAAAGATCTTCCATCTGTATCATGATTTGACTTCGGTTTTGTATGCATTGCGTACTTGAAGACGTAGATAGAGATAAACCTAAATCTTGGTACTTCCCTGCTCTTTTCAGAATGCCTTTATATTTGATTCACCAAGAGAAAATGCTTCACTTAATTTTGCTTTGCTTTCTCCCTCCTTATCAGGGTGCGACTGGAAGCAATCGGTCAGTCTTAATTTCTTATGTTCGACTCGCTGTAAAAGAAGATGTTTAGAATATATTTTGGAAGATGTCAGAGTTGAACAACACGACAGCTGACGCTATTTTCCAGACATTTTTGGATTCTTTCATGCATGCACTTGGTATCGAAATACTCAAAAATAAACTCTTAGCTATTGGATCTGATGGCGCATCTGTGATGATTGGCCAAAAAGGCGGTCTCATCAAGAAGTTCTCTGAACTTATTCGTGTTCCTTATTTGTCATCTTTTCATTGTGTCGCTCATAGACTTGAGCTCACTGTGCATATTTCATGTCCAAAGAAAGTGTTTTCCTCTTCTCATTCTTTTGAGTTAAATCAATCTTGTTATTCGACATAATATGACAAATGAGGAAAATTCGATAAGGATAGAAATAAGAAATAATAATTAAGATTAAGTTATTATCTAGATTAATTAATTTAGTTATTATGATAAGATAGAAATAATAATTAAGAATTATTTATTGTATAAGTTTTTAACTATAAATCATTGCCATGATGAACACAGTTATGGCTCTTTCGAAATGCGGTTGCCGTGGTAACGAATCGGTAGCGTATTTTAAAACCGCACAAATTGAATTTTTCAACGCATAAGCTTTGGGTGGCATTAAAATTTTTTTACCGCACAAATCGAAATCGCATAACATGAAACCGCATAATGAGAGGAATTATAGTACTTTAAAAATTTGGATTGGTGAGGAAAGCGTTTGTTTGTTAGATTTGGCACTTCATTTTAAAAAGATTTTCGATGCTTGTTCTAAAGGACAATGATCATGCTGCAGAAGAATCATATTCTTAAAGATGGTGTTGGGCCTATTGTGTTGTCTCTAAAGTAGGAAGAAACCATTGTTCACACCGCTGAGGATACAAGATAGAGAGCCTTTAAGTTTTTCAAAAGTTAATGTACAAAAGTGGCTGAACCATATCGCTTCAAATTTCGTGACTTTCCTAAAATCGGTAGCTATATCTTTTGATACCATTTTTATGGTAATTGAATGACCTTCCTATCTCAAAAATTTTCAATCAAAATCAAAATTTAACATTTTTGAACAAAAGTTTGATATTATCTGTAGTTAACCACAAAACTTAAGGTTTATATTAGATACTCCTTTGAAAATTTGTAATTACATACAATTTTGAACGCATAACACTTTATATATTTAATTTTATCAATAATCATGACCACTTTTTAGAAAATGTCAATCACAATTTATATTGTAATTAATATATCTAATAAAATATTCTTTCAAATTTAACATTTCTGGACAGCTTTTTGCGGGTTACTTCAAAAATTGTCTCCAAAAATATTCATTCAAATTTTTTTATACCAAATCGACCATGCTGGTATCTTTTCTGGACTCAAAATTTGAATTCAAAATATCTGAAAGTGTTAAAAAAAAATTTACAATTTAAATCTGAAAAAAATATCTGCAGGTGTGAATAAAATATGCGGTTGATGTCTGATGTCTACAAAAATATTCTTCAAAATTTAAATGAAATATCTGTTATACCAAATTGATGATGCTGGTTTTATTTTAGGACTCAGTTTTCGCATTTAGTGTTTGAAAATATCTGAAACCTTCAATCAAATTTGCAGTTAACGTCTATAACCTATCTCCATAAATATTTTGACATTTTAAATAAAATATCTGTTTTTATACCAAATCGACTATGCTTCTTTTATTTCTATACTCCATTTTCTCTAATACGGTTAAAAATATATCTGAAGCGTCAATTGAATGTATGCCTGAAAATGAGTCTTTTTCAAAATAATAATTTCTGTAAAAAAATTTCAGAAAATCGTTATATATTAGTTATAATTATACAAATGTATTTTTTTTATATAATTTTGATTTATAATTAGGGCAGTTAAAAGTCAAATTTTGATTACCATAATTATAAAGCCTATAAATTGTCTTATTTTATAAAGTTTATGTAAACGAAGTTGAAGTTATTAGGTCAACCAAAGTCATCTTTTTATTAATAGATCATTAGTCCATTTTTTGTAAGTAATGTAGATTTTGTAAAATTTTAACAAGTTAACAAACAAAGAGTAAATGTTTAATAATTTTTAAATTGATCTTATATACTGAAGAGTTCACCAAGTAACTAAAAATAGATTATTTCATTTTTATAATTATTTGATAGTAAAAAAATTTGACTTATTTTGGCATATAAATAAAATAATTTAAAAACGTAATCTTTGAATCTTAAAATGTAAGTTTGAAGATGATGTATGTGTTATCAGAAGTCACATGAAAAAAACAAAATAATAAAAAGGAAATCATAAACTTATGAAAAAAGAAGTATATCTTATAGGCTATTCTTTACCACAGACAACAAAGAGGAGAAAGATAAATTCCAGTGATTAAAAAGCTTTTGTCCAAAAATCGTCGTGTCTTTTCAAAAGAGAATACTTTGAAATATTATATGGTATCTTACAATGATAACATTAATAAAAATTGGCAGAAGTGATTATAGAAGAACATTAAAGTTAATTTTTTTGCAAATAAAGTCAACTTTTTGTAGTCATTATGTCAATTAGCTTATTATACCAGCCTCTACTTATAATACTTTCTTCAATCATGTTGAGTATAGGAAATATTTATTTAAAAAAAACAAAATTTAGGAGATTAGTATGAGAGAAAAAACAACCTGAAAACAAATTGAAAAAAGAACGTGTGATCAAAAGAACTAATTAAAAAAAAGAAGTATCTTGCCTAAATGGAAGTTATAGCATGTTCGAATGAACTAGGAAGTGATCTAATATTCGGTGCTTCAAAAAAGCTTTTGACGGTGAAAAATATGTTCTTTTGCAAATGAAAAATTTCTAAACCAATATCTTATCAGCTAATATTACAATTATTATCATTTGTAATCTAATCTATTATATTTCTCTAAGATGGGTAAGAAATCTGGAAATTTTGAATACGTCAGAGTTATCAAATCTGTCACAGATGCCAATATGTGATGATTTAGTCACTATCAAGATAATTTAAATTGAATTTGTAAACCTTTTTCCTTCTGCTAAAGTCTTTTAGATGTGGGAGGTGGAAAACTTTTTGTAATTGAACAATGAACATCACAAAAGATTTCATCAGAAAAAAAATTGTGAACTAGGATTGATTGACAAATATTTCTGCTGTATTTCTGTCATATCACTTGATAATAAATAAAAGATACTGATAAAATGGCATAGGATCATTAAGAAGATTCTTTCATCAGAATGATTTGAGAGCGGGTAAAATATGTTCAAAATAAATCCTCAAAAAAGTTTTTTTGGAAAAAAGTTTTTCTGGTGAAAGAAGAGCTACCAATAAAGATCATCATAGAATGAATAGCAAAATTACATACTGTTTAAATTATTATAGAGGAAATGACGTAGAGACTACGAAGAATGAATAGCAAAATTACATACTGTTTAAATTATTATAGAAGAAATGACGTAGAGACTACGAGCCGATAACAAATTTGTAGCCAAAACGATAGAGGTTTAATGGAGTTTGGATATTTGACATTGATTTTAAGTTTTTATCGATGTTTAATTGATTTTCATAAAAAATGAACATCACCACTAAATTGGAATAATTTTTGTAAAAAACTTTTTTTAAGTATTTCAATAAAAATTTTAATTTTGACATGGATTACAATAGGCCCTTTTGGTGCAAAATTAGTGGCTGGCTTGACATCGAAATTTTGAAGATACTATTACAAAATATTCATCTCACACGGCTGACAAGCCTGGTATGAATATCAAGACAATCTTATCTCACACTTTTCAGCTGATGTGGCGAATAAAAAGGCAACTAACCCCACACAGACATTCGATCTCGCCTTCTTTAGAACAACGAAAATAACATGGAAAGGAATACTGGGCTATAACAAATGATTTAATTTGGTCTCCTTTCTCTTTGAAATAGATCAGTTTAAAATGAAAAAATTGTCTACCTCATCTAAAAATGATGATGGTCAAATGGAGCTGAAAATTATTTTCAAGGTTTCCTTCATTCAATATTATGTTTCAAACGCGATGAGGCGTATATATCTCTTAAGAGAACTTTTCTAAAAATCGATACATACGTTTGTAGAGAAAAAATAAAAATTTAATCAACAGTAAAATTAAGTGATGAAAAAAGAGATTCATGAATGATAATAATTGGATTTATTTGTGTACGTAAACGTTTCTTGGGTTTTGAATACGTGTTTTGCAAATATTGTGAAAGAGCTTGCAGGTACTTCTTTCTAAAACATAATGAAAAGAGCTAGATTATTATTCTTGCTGAGGTTAGTAGTGAAAAGGGGAGATGGAGAAAATCAATGATGATTTTATTTCAACAGCACAATAGTCTTGTACAAACAAGTACAAACTCATAATACGTGTGTGTATATTCATTCTCGTGTATGCTGCAGGCATCAGCGAACGATTCATTTGTCAAGAAATTTTAGTGAAATATTTAATAGCTTTTTTCATTGATTTTTCCTATTTATGTTTTGAGGATGGAGAAATAAAATTTATTTGCTTAGATCACGTTATAAATGTGAAATGTGCATTTGTTTTGTGCTTTAGCGTTTAGTATGTGGTTGCGAACACGTAAGACAGACTTTTTTACCTTCAATTCTTCAATTTTTTTCGCTTTATCAGAAAGCTTCTTGTAGGCATGTCTTATAGCTATTGTTTCGTAGGCTGATTGATGCAATGGGAAAACACCATGAGCACTAAGTATTTACTATTAGACAGCAAAACTTCCATTATTGAATGTAATCACTAAGCCAGTCAAACTCAATTTTTTTCTGTAAAAAGTCAATATTTTTGAATTACGTCAATATTTTGTTAACCCATTTACGACCAATGTTCCTATTTTGGAACATAAGTAATTTCATCTTCGTCTGATTTTTCCAATGACTTTGAATATAAATCGTTTGCGTTTTTTTTAGATATCGTCTGCTTTGCTTGGTCTTAAATGGGTTAAATCATTTTTGAAATTTCTTCTTCGTAAATTATTAATATGGCATTTTTGTTTATTTTTTAACTTTCACAAGCTCAAAGGGGCATTAGAGTCCCATGAAATAAAATAATCAGCCTTGAATTATATTCATTCAAAAAGATAACAGACGATTGATTCGCTTTCAAAACCTGAGCGTTAAAAGATTTAAATTCCTAAAATTTACTTTAAAACATCGCTGTTTCAAGATATTTTAAATGACAAAAATGTTAAAAAAATTATTCAAGACCATAATGTGTTTAAAAATAAAACCAAGTATACTATAGTCTAAAGTTAGAAATAATGCAGAATCTAAATTACCACAAAGAAAGCTTTTGGCAAAAATATAAAATTTTACTTTGCTTCTCATAAACTATTTTATGTTTTAATATAATTCTTGTTACCAACAAAATATTTTTACAATAAACATTAAAAATACAAAAGAATTTTTATCGCTTCATTTTTCAATAAAAAAATACATATCTTCTTAAAGTTTTTTTTCCATAAAAATTATATTAATTATTTCTTTATGTAAAATTTTGTTTTAAAAGTTTTTTTATTTTTAGATCATCTTCTAGGCCAATTTTTTACTATAAAAAGTCATAATTTGCCTTTTTGGGGTCAAATTTTAACTGCCCTAGAATCTTTATGAAAAAATTTTGCCAACAAATTTTGGCTCAGCTCATGAGCTGTTAGGCTGACAATTTACACTAAATAAGCAAGACCTTCTCGGTTCACGAAAATTTCATGTAACGAATGTTTCTATTTAACCCTTAACCCTTTGAGGATTAGTGTGACACCGGTGTACCAAGAAATAATAATCGTCTGCTTTAAACATACACAAATAAAAATGAAAGCAGACGCTTATTCTTCAAGATTCTGGTCCTCAAAGGGTTAAGAACAAAAATGTTGAAGACTATTCATCTGCTTTCTTTTTCATTGCAATTTTATATATATCTAATGCCGACGATTTTCATTTTTTGGGACACCATCTTAAATGCATTTAGATGGATTCTATTAGCATAAATCTAAAACCTGTAAATTGTCTTATTTTATAAAGTTTATGTATCACATCCTCTACATCTCTAATATATAATGCAAAAAATAGTAATTCATGTAACTAGCTGCGAATATTACCATTAAAGTCTAGAAAAATCTATTCAATTTTGTTCAATGTTGTATTAAATCGTAGCAGAATTTTCAAGACTAATTGTCGCTTTTGTTCAATGGATTTCTATATATTTAACCCAGTAAGTCCCAATGCTCCCATTTGGGAAGATAAGTAATTTCATCTTCTGCTTTTTTCAATGACTTTGAATATAAATCGTCTGCGTTTTTTTAGATATCGTCTGATTTCTATGGTACTTAATGGGTTAAGGCAGACCAATATCACTTCTAAGGGCACAGGTGTTACACTGTTTCTCAAAGAGTTTATACAAATAAATTATGTATAGTCGCTGGCGGATCACCTCTCCTGTCCCGCATATGGTTATACAAAGCAAATTTGGATTGTATATAGTAACACATGTAAATTTATTTATATATTTTTAAATTAGTAAATTTTGTTAAATCTTAGGGCAGAATACGCGACTTTTTAGTTCTGACAGTAGAATTCTTCGACTATTTATACTTTTTAGAATAAATCAAGAAAATTGATAAAAAATTTATTACCTTACCTAGAGTAAGGAGAAAATCCATTAAATATTGACTAAATAGATATATAAAGAAAATTCTGTAATTAGCTATATATATTATAATAATTATAGCCGTGTTGTTTACTCTGTATGCAGCATAACATGGTCTACTGTCGCTTAAGAATGTGAAATAATTTCAGTTAGCTGTCTTTTTACGCATTTCTTTCATTATGCGTGCCAAATGTTACGCAAAACAAAAAGCCATTACACAAATAAGCGTTACGATTCAAAATTACTACAAATAAAAATGAACAAGTGGAATATTCCGTAAATACCCAGATGTAGTATGTAAGCATTCATAAAAAGAATTTGTCTTTAGAAGCAAAAATTCGTGGGAAAAAGTACACCCACTTATATAAGACACTAACAATTTTTAACTTAAATAAATGCGATGTAAACAGTGGCCAGGGCCGTATCAAGGAGGCAGTAGGGGGGGGGGGGGGAGCAATTGGCCCGGGGCGCTACACCTAGGAGGAGGCGCCATTCCATTGCCCAGTCAACAACCTTAGGGGGTGGAGATTTGGGATGTAAAAAATTCCTTTTCCAAGGTATTATGCAATAAGATAAAAATGATAATCCAAAATTATAAATATATATTTTAAATCTGTAAGTATATATCAAAGATTAAAGAATTATAAGACCAAAAGCATATTGGGAATAGACGCAAAGAATTTTACTGAATCAAAATCATTTTACCGAATCACAAGATGGCTCTATTGTATAGCTACGAGTATATTTAATTGGATTGAGATTCGAAGCTGGAATAACCGGATGAAGAACCTACGCTTCAACCAAATGTTCCATCTGCTGAAGGTTAATGATATTTTTGTCATCCATCTTGATCCTACTTAGTTGCTTGAATATATATACTAAGTATGGAAAATATGATTCCCACAGGCATTCAATTAAGACAATAGAAAGGTGTTATCTTTGGTTTCAGGAAATAATTTGAGCTTGCTAACAAGTTTAAATACACAATTTTCAACAGCGTCTTTTGAAACCCAAAGTACTTTGCAGTAAAACAGTAGGACTTCATGCTCCGAACCTATCAAGATTTTGAAAAAGGTATCAATTTAGAGTTTCATCTTCAGATCGACACATTTAGCGACTGTCTTCAATGGCCTAAGGAAGGTTTTAAGATGACAATAAAAACAATGGGTGATGAAGATGAAATTCTTCTTCTTTCTTGCTAAAGTCAAACGTGCATTGAAAGAACATTGAAGAGAACATCTAATGTGGTCTTTTTGAACAGGGGACAGCTTTATGAAGATAAAATAAGCTTAATTAGGATTACTTTGGAAGAACCGAAACTAGTCGCTATATAGAGGGTTTGTCGTGCGACGCGATTCTAACCTTGTTAGTGATCAAGCTAACACTAGACGTTAAGATTGTTTCTTATTTTCAGAGAGCTCGTGTTAGGATTGTATCGTTCTCTTAGCTTTATTCATATATTGTTAAAACATATATTCTTGTAAAATAATATATATCAAAGTATAGGTATGCAGTAAAGAGGGCCGGTGTTAGGTTTTACTAGGACGGAAAGTCCAGGTAGATCCTGGACTCCCCATTCCGGGCGGGATCTCATTGTTCTTATTCCTATTTCTATTTGACAAAATACTAAAAGAGGGAGTATATTTTCAAAAATCTTTGCATCAAACAAAGAAGTGTCCTTGAAATTTTTTTTGATCAACCTTGAATTCACCAAACCGAAAACGTCCTTTTTCTCTCTTTATGTGAACACACTCCTCTCTCCTCATAGCCAACTCTCTACCGCCAGTGTAGTAGAGGTGATCCTCTCTATACTGTCTACACATTTGTGTCGAACAAGAATACGGCGTTTTCCACACCCCTTTTCACTATTTCACTACGATTATGATATAAATCGCATGTGGGCACACATTTTCAAAAGATTATAAGCTTAATTTTTGGCCAACTTCTTCATATCTTTTGTAAGCGAATTAATTAACCCCATATGTGTGTAAACTTTCATTGCTGTCATATTTGTGTTTTGTAGATTATTGAATAGCATCGCGAGAGCAAAACTTTTCAATTCATCGTTATCAGGTATAGAATTATTATTTTTCTTTCTCATACTGTCACAGAGATTAGTAAGGAAGTAGAACTATCACTTTTCCAGCTCATTAGTGAAAATCTGCTATCAGGACATGCAAAATCTTTTTGATAATATTATCATCATCATCATCATCATCATACTAATTATTTTTTGATTATTAAGAAATATTAGACGTTAAGATTAAGATATGGAATAGAACAAGAAAATTGATAAAAAAAAATTTATTACTTTAGCTTGGACAAAATCCATTAAGTATCGGCTAAATAGATATATAAACAAAACTCTGTACTTAGCTATATATATAATATAATTATAGCCTTGTTATTTGCTGTGTATGTAAAACATGGTGTACTATTGTCGCTTAAAGAAGGTGAAAAGTATCATTTGAATAGAAGGTGATTAACTTATATTGGAGTGCATCGAATGAATGTTGTAGAAAAACGAAAAAGTAAACGACTAGGAGTATGGAAAACATACACGACACCCCATTTCATTGCTTCTCCCTTCTATATGATTACACTTAAATCAGGGGAATAGGGTTTTCATTACTTTTTATAACAAAATTCTTTCAAAAGTGATTCAAAGACTAAAAGAAAGTTTATATATTTCAAGGCAGTTCCAGTGGAGAGGGTAAAATAGATTACAAGGGGCGGGGGTCATTAATTTAGGAGCTAAACAAATTGTACTAAAGAGGGCTATATTCGCAAGCTAAAGGACATTGTCCCTCCTTCATCCTATGGCTATATCACTGCATACTGGGACAAGTGTGATTGGGCAATTTGTAGCTGTTCAACTGATATCTAGAATAACGCATGTCAGAGTTATTGAGAAAAGAGTACCCATTGAGCATAAAACGAACTGTACTTCTTGCCAGAAAATATTTTTGTTAAACACTGTGCAATATAATCTGCCCGAGCTTTGACTAATATGAATACTCTATTGGTGAGATAAGTCAACTTATAAACGAAGTTAACTATATAACCTCCAACATTTGAACGGAACCTAATATCATCTGCGAGCACATATATGAATGGTTCGTTTGGCATGGATTGAGAATAACTTCTGCTTCCAAATTTTTCCAAAAACACTTCCATTTGCTCATCAAACCCAAGAAACTCATTATGGAAATATTTTTTACATAGGAGGAGGATAAATGATTGACAAATCAAATCAAGTCACAAACTTTCAATCATAGTGGCATTTTAAAATAAAATTAGCTGCATTATGGAAAGATTTGAGATTCAATAACTTAAAACTTTTTCTTCTTCTTGTTGAAAGTATTTTCCCTTATTCCATCATATTCGTAACTAAGACCTATGTTTAAGGGTTTCATATAACTTTTCTAAGCTTCCTCTCAATACCCCACTCTGAATTGATTTATCTTAAGTCATGACATTTTCAATTCAACCGATTTGTTCTTCATAAAAAAGGCTTGGTTGAAAAAGCATTATGCTGTAGTATGCTACTCTATAGTTCAAAATTTTTATCAAGAAAATATTGTATGCCTTGGAGGCAAATACTCTTAAATCATTTCTACTATCTAAAGGACATTTTTTAATGTTTTTCAGAAAATTTTATTGCAAAGCGTTTCTCAAATTGAATAAATGTGTCAAAATATAAAGAGGAAATTGCTCTTATCTGAGCATTGAATGAAATGAAATGTCATTTCGATAATAATCTTTGTCAATGAAGTTTCATTTCAAAACTCAAGCTCCAGTTTCTACACTTTTTATAGACTTTCATGAGGCAGGAATAAGAATGCCAAATCAATAGTGTACTAGAAGCGAATGTGCAATGTATTGTGTCTCGTGTGCATTCTGTTGCAAGGAAGTTGATTACATTTATTGATTTGAGCTTCTTTTTACAAATGAAGTAATTAATTTTTGCAAGCAAATGCAACCACTTTTTTGTGTATTTTTCATGAAAGCTTGTGGGAAAAGCACGTTGTTGTAAGTTTTACTTTTAAATTTAATTTGCCGCTATTTCAATTAAGCACATTCCAATTTTTTTTTCATCCATTCCTCTCCTTTCTTATTAGAGACAGATTCATCTTCTTTTTGAAGATTGGGAGGCTTCCAACTGCATTTTTCACATTGTATCTCCATTTTCAGTATGTCATTTTTACTTTTCGTTAAAAATGTGATGAGTTTCATTGTTTGTTTTCCCGCTGACAATGCTCTAACCAATCAAAACAATTCTCTAAATGGAAACCTTGCGAATTATAATTTTATTCTGACACATAGTGTCAAACATCAATACATTTTATCAATACACTCAAATGCAGTAAATTCCATTGTCTGGCATTATGAAATTTGTTGGATCACTTGGAAATTTTATTCCGGTTTCAAATGTTAGCTTCCATATTTTTGGAGATAAGGGAAGAAATAGTTGGTTTTCATAAGCGTTTATTTTATTAAACCAAACTAAATATAGAATTAATATACTGGTGCCCCCTCCCTAACTTCCTCTTGTGCCGCCCCCCGACTTCCTATTATTTTCTTCCTTTTTTACATTGCCTGAATGACCGGCTTCATCATCTTGTGATTAATGCTTTGAATTCTGTATATGAAGTTTCAAGATGCATTACTGTGTGTAAGCTCATTTACAATTTTATGAGAAAGCCTAATGTTGAAAAAATATATGATGGAGGGAAAATTCAAAGGATTATGGGTCAAAGATGAAGAGGACATTTTGATTCAATCAACTCTATTGTCAAAAACTACTAAAATCTTTTATATCTTTTTGAAGAATGTTCTTTATCCTATAATAATGACGAACTCAGTATCGAAGCTCAAAGTCTCTCGATGCTAATACACAAAAAACAGTTCATAACATAACATAACATATTTTATTAAGCAAAAAGAAGGTTGTTCAAACCTATGAAAATTGCATCTAAAAATAATAACTTCAAATAATGAGATATTTGAGTTTTCATAAGACGAAATATCACAAGTGTAAAAACTTGAGATGACTCCAATGGAAGTCTAATCTATTTTTAAATATATGTAATGTTGGTGCATCGACAATATTTTGAGGTGAAAACAGTTCATATTTGTTTTGAATCTCCTGTTCAAGGTCCTTAAAATTTTAATTCCTATTAACACTAATGCACAATTACTTTAAAATACTCAAATACTCATGATATACTTTTTTAAAAATTTAACTTCTATGATGCACGAGAGAAAAAAAATTTGATTCTGCTATCATATTTAGATTCATATATAAAAAATATTGATACTAATGAATTGGTCAAGTAATTTTCTAACAAAACAAGAAGAATTCAATTTTTTTGAGAGAGCATGTAGTTTTTCCAAAATGAGATAAGTTTTTTTTTATAAATAATTGTTTTATTTATCCATTAGTTATTTTTAAAAGCATTAAATTGCCCAATTTTAAATCAAAATATTCAGGCCCCATCAACTTCCGCTTGTGCCCCCTCCAACTTCCTATTTCTGGCTACAGCCCTGCATGCACATATGAAGATATTGAGTTGCTATCAATTGAGTGACAATTCAAAGGAGTGACAAATCAAATGGGTGACATGACAAATCGTCTAAATAATTTAGCTAACTATTTCACTAACTAACTGAATAACTATTTTGAAGGATAGCAAAAATAAAATAAATTTAAAAATCATTAAGAGGACACTTTGAAAAGTTTATTTATCTAATTTCCTACCCGAATGCCTTTATCAAGAATGTAAAAATTTTTATTTCAAGATTTTGCCCTTTTGATTCCAATTAATAAATTTTATATCCTTGATAAAGGTATTCGCGTAGAAAACGTTTGGATAAATAAATTTTGTAAAGTGTTCTCTTAATAATAATTTTTCAATTTAATTTTATTTTTACCAGTTCCGGATTAACATAGTAGCAGATGTAGCAGCTGCTACAGGCCCCGCGCTAAGGTTGAAAAAATTTTTTTTTGAATTTTTGTAATATCTTTTAGGTTTCTTCAATTCTTCTTTTATATTTCCTCCTTAAAATAAATTTTTGCTCTTGAATTGTGGTTTTTATCTTTTTTGTAGAATCTAGATCAATTTTATTAAAAAAATGTTCACTTCCTGACTATCATTTGTAAATTTAATCGATCTCCTATAGGCCCCGCCTGCACTTGGTAGAACCAGCACTGATTTTTACTATCTTTCAAGTTATATATAAAATTAAGAAAAATTTTTAAAACTAAAAAAACAATTATTAATGTAAAATAAACACTATCAATTTTACTATATTTTTTGTTTCAATTTTTAAAATATTTTGTCGTAAAAGCTTGTTAGAAGACAATAATAAATAATTAAGATTTCTACTGTACTTTTAAATCTTTTTATTTATCAAATTTATTAAGTATGATTTTCAATTTTAATATTCTATATATTTTGAAGTAAAGTTGGTTTTCTCGTGTGTTTTATTACACTAAGTGATATAAATGTGAATAAAACACTTATATTCTGATTTCTTATATATAACGTAAGTATAAGATAGATTGATAAATTTTCAAAAAATAATCGAACATTTGACTATCTCTAGTCTGACATCATTGAGGCCTAGAATGTGGCGGATTAGCTCAAAAAATTACACAAACAAAAAATAATAAAATTATTTAATTATTATGATGATATAAATATTTGCCATAGCTATGTCAAACACTAAAGGGTTTGTGTTCATGACTTCTAGCTCTAGGAATGAAAAAAATCCTTCTCTAACCGTAGTTTCTATACTCTTAATAGGGATTGTCATCTACTTATGTTGCCTCGATAAGTAAGGTAGTGGGAGCTCATTTCTTACTTTTTCTCGAAACTCAGATCCTTCTCCTAAGCTACAATTATTGAGAGAATCTGCTTTTTGTGGTTATTTAGGTGTTATTTTGATTATGACTCTGATTTTGATTTAAAAAATTTTTTTTTATGATTCTGATTTGGATTCTAGAAGTTTCTGTCATTCTAAAATTAGAATATCCACGAAATCCGTAAAAGTTGATAACTAATGAAAAAAGAATGATTGAATAACAAGTATATAGATTTAAATGAAATGCAGGTGAAATAATTGACACAGCCTCATTATACATCACTTCCATTTATTTACACGAAACTGATCATCACTACTGCTTCCAAAAAGGCCTTTACACGTGTTGAGGCCTTTTTCAGAGTCATGCTTTCCGGACTTGTGTATGTGAGTTTAATTATTTATTGACTTTTAAAGGTAAATTTCCATTTTTTTTTACATTTTGCAGAAAAAAACTTCGTTTAACGTTCTTTGCTCCCGAATCCTCAGGGTAAGAAAATTTTTTCGAATCCTCAGGGTAAGATTTTCAAATTTGTGAGACTTTTTTTGTCGCGTGGTGCATTACTTGACCGGATGCCTTTCCTGACGTTTACCTGATAGCATCAGATTAACAACAAGAAATTCTATTTAGGGTGCAACGAGAAACGAACCCATAACCTTTGGGATGAAATCCCTGAGGTCTAACCACCACCATGCCACGGGTGCCGGATGAAAAATTTAAAATATATCATGAAATCCAAGTATGTATTGTATTCTATCGTATTCTTTTTAACGTATACTTTTTCAAGACATTTGACTTTGACATCACTAGGATTTTTTTTATTTATTTTTTTATCATATATTAAGTAAACAAATAACTAATAACGAAATATTAACTTCGTAGGTTAATACATAACTAATATAATGATGGTTAACTAAAAATAAGAAATAACTATAACTAACTGCAAACTGAATAAGTAAATAACGAAGTGGATAGTTAACTAAGAAGGGGGAAAGTTGAACAGTGGCAAATAAATATATAACTAGATTTCTTATTTTTACTTATTTATCTATTAGTTGATAAAGTCTTTGAGATTAATATAATTATGCATATTTAAGTTTACCACTATATAACTTTAACTTCACATGACTTTTACATATTTGGTTGAAATTTGACTTTTCTTCAAATGAAAATTACCTTATAGTTCTTATTACTATGCACAGTTTTTCTTGATATTTTATTTTTCTTTTAAAAACTTTCAGTTTTATTTGAATATTTTAAGCAAGGCTTTTAAACCTGAAACTTTTTTAATTAGGGACTCACTCGTTTCACTTCTCGATTTTCTTGAACCTAATCTTGTCATGCCATTTGATTTTCTTTGTTTGAATCTTATACACTCTTCTAAAAACTTTTTTCTAACTCACATTCATCACTTACGCTCTTCAGATGTGATATGCTTTCTAAATAACCTTTTGTGTTGAGTCTGATTGCTTCACCTGTGTTGATTCTTTTTACAACAAATAACCTTCTTTTTTCATCTTTTTTCTCCTCTTGCAATTTTAAAAGCTTTATTTGATTTAAGCGTTTTCTCCAAATATCACTAATCCAGCTCTCCTACCGCTGTGCTTTCTATTTGAGAGCATATTTAAAAAAAATTATTTTACACTTGCCTCTTTCAAAATGTCTTTTTTATATCACGGTTTAACAAACTTTTCTTGGTAATCTTTTTAATACTTCCTCTAAAAATGGCCGTTTTCTATATTGTTTAAGTAAATCATTATTGTATAAATTATTATAAATTGGCCATAATAAATTAGATAAGGAGAAAGACGAGACAAAATGTTTACAATTCAAGGAACCATGATTTTTTAAAGCCTATAGGCATTTGATACTCTATAAAGTTTTCACTTGCTCTGCCTGTTGCTACTATCAACCTATTATAATGAAAAATTAACCTAGCCGTCTTCATTTTAACGATCTTTTTAGAAGAAGTTGAAGCCTTTTTAGAAGTTATTTTCTTACTATTTGACAATTTTCTAATCCGACTTCTCTGTCACTCCCCTTGCTTTGAATTCCATGATAGAAAATGTGTCCAACAAATTTAGAGAACAAAATAATGTGCTCATTGCTTCTCGGTTTTAAAATGAGTTCTTACACTACGCTTTCACCAAGGCTAAGATTATTATGAACTTCACAAATGATACCAGTCCAATCAAAGTTATACTTCAACTATAAAAAATTGAGAAATACATATTAGAATTACATATTGATTCATATTCTAATTTCTTACTCTGACCCTTAATTTCTTCTAAAAACCGGCTATCACTCTTGTTTTCTCAAAATCTCCGCCTCCAACTCCACTATCCTGCTTTTCACAATGATTTTTCAAGTTTTAAGGATTTTTTTTGATTTGTTTTTATCATCTTACAATCGTTTCAATACTTCATTTTGATTGCTTAAAAACAGAAAATAGGCATTCATACGCCTGAGTGATAAACAACTATGCGATATAAGTTAGAGCAACAATTTTTTAAAACGATACATTATACAGCGAAACATATATGAGCGCTTGTTTAGCAAGATAAAATATTAAATATTAGGAAATATTTGACATAGTTTATCACACACACACACACACACACACACACACACACACACACACACACACACACACACACACACACACACACACACACACACACACACACACACACACACACACACACACACACACACACACACACACACACACACACACACACACACACACACACACACACACACACACACACACACACACACACACACACACACACACACACACACACACACACACACACACACACACACACACACACACACACACACACACACACACACACACACACACACACACACACACACACACACACACACACACACACACACACACACACACACACACACACACACACACACACACACACACACACACACACACACACACACACACACACACACACACACACACACACACACACACACACACACACACACACACACACACACACACACACACACACACACACACACACACACACACACACACACACACACACACACACACACACACACACACACACACACACACACACACACACACACACACACACACACACACACACACACACACACACACACACACACACACACACACACACACACACACACACACACACACACACACACACACACACACACACACACACACACACACACACACACACACACACACTTCAGTATCAACACGAATAAATGAATAATTCATATAAGTATTATATCTCTAATTTTATTGATTTTTAAAAGCTAACTTTAGACTCATGTGAAATATAGTATTTTCCACTCAAATACACCTTTTTTAGAAACGATAGAAGTTCGCGTTTTTCAAAATGCATAAAACACCTACTTATTTTGTAAAAAAAAAGGTGTGATAATGATATAAAAAACATATCTAGCTATATAAGAGATAGACAAGAGGAGCTATTACCATTTTCCTTGTATTACTGAGATTTGCATCATTTCGCTCCAGACGTAAACACGTAGTTTCGTTTCCCACAGCAGTTGCGTGTTCAACACATCGAAATCTTTTCATTGTATTTTTTATTAAATAGTCTTACATATTTATGTGTCTTTTTAAAATTTTCAGGTGAGTACAAGAGGCTGTTGCATAGCTATTTGTTTCATCATCTTCACATAGGTTTTTCAGTATTTATTTTTTTATATTTCAGAATGAAACATTGTTTAGACATTCTGGTGTACAACAAATTAGTTTTCATTACAATATACATCATGACAAGTAATGCATTCAATTTTCTTTTAATTTAGTATTCATATCAACTATTTTATACCTTAAAAATTTTATTAAACCTATTTTTCTATTATATGGATATTTTATTATTATCGGAATTCAAAGTGACAAACTTCCATAACTGGTAAAACTGAGATATCACAAGGATTGAATCGAACTACAATGACTAGATTTTTATCCTTCGCTTCTACACCCACGAAATCTGCCCTCAATATTATGCATATTATTCCTAAATTATTGATTTCCTTCTACCAAGTTGTTTAGCTTTATAGTCCTTCCACAATGCTCTCCACTGTATTTCCATAAATGCTATTTTTATATAGACTAAACTACTACTAGCCCCCTTAGTTTTTATACGTGCTATTTGTATAACAATTAAATCATCCAATTCAAGGAAGCAGGAATCTTCTTCCTCTTTTTATGCATTGATTAAAATATCAAAAGTTAAATTAGGGCTCAATAAATTAGAGACGGAAAAGGAAACATAATTTTTACTAGTTGGGAAGTTGCTTTTTTGGCAGTGCTATTTACTCACTAAGTTTTATTTCCAGTCTTCGCCCCGCAGTTTGAATATTTAAACTACACATCATATTTTGAATAGCTTACTATGGTTATTTCATATAGACCAGCTCTCAATTTACGACACTGCTTCTCAAACATTTCCTACTCAACGCTCGCTTAGACATTATTATAAAAAATGAATATGAAGTTTTACAATGTAAAATATAATGCAAAAATCAAGTATTTTCATGCAACCTTATTTATCACCTATTTATCCATTTGACCCATATATTTGTGGTTTATCTTGATTTTAGACTTGATATTACTAAAATTAATTTTAACATTTATCTATACGGTTTCATTAATAAAGACTTGATATTTTATTTGCTCAATAAATCCATTTTCTAGCAGACTATATGCGAAACGGAATGAAAGAGTCTTAGGCATTTGCAAATAAAGACTAGAAAATGTTAGCTTGCTTTATAGAATTCTACTCCATCGAATTTCCAAATTTTTCAAGATTATTTAGTTCATAGGAAAAGATTTTAAAAAAATTAAATGCTCTAAATATTATAATTTTCAAAATTTTTAAAAATTATATTAATTATCCAAAATTCGTCTCCATTTAAATTATTTAATTGTTATTCTTAAATTTTTACATCTTCCCCTGAGAATTTAAAAACTACCCTTAGTAGGCACTATTCTCAAATCTTTAGAAGCACTGATTTAGAATAAACATCTGTTTATGTCAAATTAGACATGATAAAAATTGAGGTAGTTCAGACGTAAAAATTAATTACGATTTGCTAGTGATCGAATTAATTGCGGAAGAAATAGATGCATCTTTGATTATGTAAAAGTGTATATATATGTGTTAGAGTATTGCAAGAAGATAACTTATTTACCCCCAACGGCATTATGCCCGCCAAAACATATCCGTGCTTGTCAATATCTGCAAAAAATCTTAGGGGGTAAGCGGTAAAACCCGAGTTAATTATCTGTCCAAAGCTACGCGCCAAACTTTTCAAGCATATATAACTTTGCAATTAAAATTAGGTTCATTTTTTGGCAATAATAAAAAATAATGAGGTTTAAGTATGTAGAATTTAAGTTATATATTATCTTGTTCGCTGATTGAAATTTAATTAAATTTAAAATTTTTAAAGAAAATAAAAATATATAACACAAACCAAATTTATTTTCTAACATCATTTTTTGTTAATTCACTATTTAATCAATAAATTATTGTTCACACGAGAATCTTTCAATTATTGTTAAATCAGCTGGACGAAAAATTTCTTTAACTGGCTGTTCCGGCAGTGATAATGCTAAAATGCTTTTCACGAGCAATGTGTTTAATTAAGACTAAATCTAAAAGTATATATCCCGAATTACTTTATAATCACAAACAAAATTTTGTCTACACCTAAACGCCCACTTTACATAAAGTTAATTTAGGATGCAACAAAAATTTTTATACGAGCATCCCCTGTTTCGATGCCAGCACTCGCACAGCCCTTTAAAATATGGTATATGTGTGACGGCATAAGCTCGTGGGCATACCCACCCTGCGCAGTCATTGAATTTATTTAAATGTGTGTTTGTGTGTGTGTGTGTGTTTGTGCTATGCTCTGATGATGTTACACATAATACTATCAGATAGCTATAAATAAATTATAATATTTTTTAAGAATAAACGCACAAATTGCCCATATTTTTAGAATAGAACCCCACAAATAACCCACAGTACTAATATTAAACCCACACTCATTCATACTCGAAGTAAGTTTTAAAAATCCTATTTCTTCAATGAAAAAGCCTACCAAATTTAAAAGAAGGTCTAGCAAACCCACGCGCATTACCCGTTTAGTTCAGGGCTCTACTGTATATAAGTCGTGTGTGTTTTTGTTTGTCGATATGGGAATGTACATGTGTGTGCCTGAGTGTTTAGAATTCAGGCATTCTTAACCTGAGGTGCATAGACCCCTTAGGGGCCCATGGATGAATTTCAAGAAGTCCGTGAGGGTCAGATTAAAAAAGCCAATTTTTTTAATTTAAAATATTAAATATATTTTCATATACGTTTTTCGTCAGAGTCGTAGCCAGCTTTCATTCTCAGGGGACATTAAAATTTAGGAGGGCCAAAAAATGTATTATTATTTATTTTGATTGATTTCCCATCTGAAAATATGAATAGGGTTTTGGAAGATGAAATTGATGTCTGATTAAAAAAAGTGTAAAAATAGGAAAATTTATTAAAAAATTATAAAACAAGTGTTTATATAGATAACTTTCTACATTTTTCAAGACATACTTATTTGAACTTTTGAAAAGTAGTAGAATTAGTTATTTTTTTCATAATGTAATAGTGCAAGTTGAGCTTCTCTATAGGGAGTCATCGATCTACGATGAGAGGTGTCAATTCTATTCAGAGCAGAAAAGACACACTTTACGATAGAACTGGAGTATCTTGTTGTTGTCGAGATGAGGTAGATATATTTTAATATATGAGCTCCTTCAAGAGATAAAATAAGGTGTATTATTTCCGAAATGATTCTTTTTTTATATAAGACTTGTCAAGAACACTATTTTCTCTAACATTGTTACAAAAAAATTTAAAAAGAACTTTTTTTAGTATCTTAATTAATTTTTTAAGGGGGCGCTAAAGATTTTCTCAGGAGGGGGGGGGGTGCGCCTTTTGGGCCCCCTTAGATACGCCTTTGTTTTTTTACAGGTCCAAATATTAATCGCATGCAAGGTTTTTATGTGAAAACTTTTATGTGAAAATTTTCGTGGAGGGCGTCCACAGCTTTCATCACCTTCCTAAAGGTTTCCATGACTGAATAAAGATTAAGAACACCTGGTTTAGATGTATGTAGGAATTAATTCGCGGAGAGATAAGAGATACCTGAGCACATGAGCGTTACGAATTTAGGAGCCATACTTTCAACATGTTATATACAGGAGAACAATATGGGGAATTGACTCTATAACTTAAAATCTACCTTTTCTTGATTCGATGAAATTTTTTACGTGTTTAAAACATCCTTTAAAATGATGATAATAATCATTGCTTATTTATGCATTTTAAATTCTTATAAGCTCTTTTTGTTAAAACAGATGCTGAAATCGGTCTATTTTTTTTATTTAAGTCGAAAACAAACAAATCAAAGTAGCGAAACTCCTAATTGCTTAAATAAAAGTTATGCCAAAAATTAAGGAAAAAATTAAAAACTTGAAAATAGATGACATTTTCTTACCTCATCATGTTTGAAATGAAAGATCATGATTTGATTTGATTTGATTTGAGATGACACAGCTTATATATTATAAAAAAACCGAAAGCTGGCTTGAAGCTTAAAAATATTGAGTGTTTTTAAAATACAATAATAATTGCTATGACTAGACAAATCTTAATAGAGGGGAAATAGAGGAGATTAAACTAGTGACACCATTTTAACATGTTCACTAAAATACAAAGCAAAATGAAAGATGATGTTGAAAATGAGAGATGAAATTTTGAGATTTTAAAATCAGATTTAACGTTTCCTTCTATATGTTTATATAAATTTCTTTAAAACCGAATATTTCTTATTATTAAATAAAAGGGGGTTGATTCGGTTAAAAACAAGTAAAATATATTCAATTTGATTATTTGGTGTTACTAACCACGCCCTATTCATAATCAATCAAACAAATTGTGCTAATTAATAGATTATTATAAATGATCAATCATTTAGATTAAAACACTTGTAAGCATGACTTCAAAATGCTTGCCACTTTCACCATAAAATGACTTATTTGAACCTCTTAAGGTTTGTTCTCCGTATGCAAAGCGATAGACTGTTTCACCTGCCTCTCCATCAATGGTTCAAACTCGGCTTGCGAAGATGTCTACAACCCTAAGCCCGGACACTACAAGGCAAACTGCATGGTTGGCCGAGAAAACAGAACAGGAGCATTTCCGGCACAATTCTGTCTAAAAATCAGTGGATATCGCAGTACTGCTTTCCCTTTTGCCATTCTTCTCTAAATTGTACTTCTTTTACCTCTACGAAAACAGGATCGGGAGAAACTCTGGTTGTGAGGAAGTGCTCTTTTGAAGTTCTTTCAACGCAGTGTGGCTTGTTCGAATTCAACAGCGTGCAGTACAAAGGCTGCATCATGAGTTGTAACAAGAATGGCTGCAACTCCTCACCACGCCTCAAAAGATACGTGCTCAGTTTTTACGCAAAAAATTCCAGACTGGAAACCCTGTTCTTCACAAGCATCATCGTTTTCATCCACAAATTCCTTCTACATGGCTGAACTTCCTTTAGGATGGAATAAAGTCGAGGTTGAACAGAAGCTTCCCATTGCGTCAAGCTTTGTCTCATTTATGTGAATGAGTGTTATTGAAGAATGCCAAGAGACACACATACACATTTACATGCACATAAGTACAACATACTTATAAATACTGTTAAACCTTTTCTAATATTTATATTTTCATAAAAAAAAATAAATTAACATTTTACCTTTCAAAATCATCCGTGGACACAACAAATTACTTCAGTAAAGATTATACTATTGCATTATGTGGTTTAGAAGGTTTTCGGTCAACTGCCCGATGAAAAAACTACTAGAGGCACAACTGGTCGAATTAAAAAAAAATTTTAGGAAAAATTTAAAAGTTTGTTAAAATCTGAAAGTAGGTTCAACTTAGGGAAACAAGTTAAGAATGCACTCTATTCCTCCCTTTTTCATACTATTTTTCTTATTTTTTACACAAAATTTCTTAAAAAAAGAGGGAAATAGTAAAACGAATTCAAATTTTGCATAATATAAAATAAAAAAAAGTTAACTTTTCGAAAAAATAAATTATAAAATAAAATTTAGTTTCATAATGCCAAAAAGAAAAAAAGTTATAAATTATAGTGAAAAAATAGTCTATGCATTTAGCGCTAGAATTTACCTGTTACGGTTTAAGCACTAAAACACTTTTCCAAAATAACATAATTGATTGGTAAAATTTACGAAGAAAGAAGTAAAGTTCTGCATACACTAAATTTTATGATTGATTATACAAAATACAATAGTATTAGTACAGTTCTTATGGTTTTAGACTCATTAGAGTTTAAAGTTTATTCGTTAAAACGAAAAGAAAACGTATTTTTAACGATGATATTGTTGTTGATTGAGGAAAAGCAAGTCTTTAATTGGATTACATAGATTATTTCATGAAAAGCAGTTCATTGACAACTTCCTTAAGTCTCGCATGGCCGTAATATTTTTACTACCTTCAATGGCCGTATAAAGCCTTGAGAGGCCATTTTTCGACTTTTCTTTTCAGATTTTTTTTGGGAACGAATCACCTAATTTTCATAGCGATATACAAGTTTATTTCTTTATAAAAAAAGTCTATAAAATGTTCTATGATAAATTTTTTTCAATTTAACGCCATCTATTTTTCCTAAAATTTTATCAGTTTTTATACAAAGTTTAGTCATAAACTTTTTGATACAAATTTTTTTTATATATAAAATAATATATAGTCATAAAAAACAAATAATCCTTTCGCAAATCAAGTTTTGCTATAAGAATGTACCGTACGTTTACTGATACTCTTCAAGATAAGTTATAGCTATTTGTAAATATTTTTACTTTCTTTTTATTTTATATATTCATGACAAACTCCCTGGCTAAAGTTGTGTGTCTCAAACGTCAACGAGATATAAGGAAGATATGGTTACTTTTTCACATGTGTAAATATAAAGTTACATATGTGTGATGAATAAGTCATATTACACGGTTTCTTTTATGAATGCATGACAGATTATTTATTATATATATAGCATTTTCACTTTAAGTTCGTCCTTTTTCATTTTAAATTCGTCTTTTTTCACTTTAAGTTCGTTCTTTTTCACTTTAAGTTCGTCCGTTTTTATTTTAAGTACGTCTTTTTACACTTTATAATTTGTCATTTTTCAATTTAAGTTCGTCTTTTTTATAGGTGAATTTTATATTTTATGATATGAGAAAAAGAAATTAAAAATTTGGCGAGGAGGAAAATTAATATTTATCCATAGTTGTAAAACTGGTTTGAACTTTGCTTGCTGAGAAAGTAGCCGTAAAACCAATTATTATTATCAGGGTGAACAAACAAAAGCCAATGATATAAAATCAATTTTAAACTATAGTTTGAACTATATTTTCTTCTGTTTTTTGAATTTTTTAGGTCAATAAAGTCATAAAATATCGTTTGTGTTAGTAAATCAAAGTGTAATAATTCAATATTATTATCATTATTATTGAAAAAATAAACATTTTGTCTCTTCGAAATCATTATTTTTTTGTGGGGCGTGAGTAGGGTTGGTTAGATGCTGGATTCGATAACTCAAGGTCTTGGGTTCGATCCCGCATCAAGCCTGCTTTCCTCATAGTTCGATACTAGCGGCCCAATTGTGCCTTCTCGATGAAAACACCCTATGGTACCTTTACTTTACCTTTAAAAGGCATGTAATAATTGACTGGAAAAATATACATCATGATATTTCATTTTAATTTGGAAAAATGTATTAACTTTGTGGAAGTGGACAAACCAGTATATGCATCTTAACAATATGTTAAAACTGAATCATCTAGCGTGTTCAGCCCTATAGCCCTTACTGGTGCAGGTTTCTACCCTACTTTCCGGTGAACGTTATGCGTTAAATTTTAATAGCCTTCTCCTCATACTAGTACTTATATATACATACTATCGTGAAAGAAATTGAGTGATATATTTATTTTGTAAAGATTTAGTCATTGCAAGAAACATTCATGGATAAGCGCCTTTAATTGGATGAATGATGTGAGCTGGA
This sequence comes from Nectonema munidae, assembly GCA_030549495.1. Taxonomy (NCBI): domain Eukaryota; kingdom Metazoa; phylum Nematomorpha; class Nectonematoida; family Nectonematidae; genus Nectonema; species Nectonema munidae. The sequence goes on from JAUIRK010000824.1 coordinate 35,969, forward strand.
ACGCTATCTACGATTGGTGTGTCACAATTATAAAATGTATACATTGGCTGTGTAGGATGATTGACAGATCGTGAAAAGGACCTTCTTTCAAAGTCAGTCGTACTTTTTATTGGAGTCCTTTGAGTAGGAGCCTTTTTTGTAGGAATCGTAGCCGTGATTTTTTCCATGACGTTTGTCCTCTTAACAAAGATCAACAATTTTAAAAATTGAAAAAAAATTTATACAATTAATAAATATAAAAAAAATTTCTTGATACCCAAACGAAGCGTTTTTGAATCTTAAATTTTAAAGAGCATTGGGGTTATAATCTACCTATAAAATAGCTGTACATAATGGAAGTAACATATTTTATAATACTCGATGCAAGTCTTCATTTCTTTTTTATTAAATAAAATTTTACTAGAATATGAGAAATTGTAATTACACTACAGAACATTGGATGCATTTACCATATGCATACAATTTTTCTCAAACAAATGAGACTGAATCGCGAATTAGTTCATTTGGAAGTGGACTTTTGCTCGACATCATAATGAAGAAAATATTCACAACTTAAACATTTTGGTTAGTTTGGAACAAGGTAATGATTTTATTATATCAATTTTTTAAAACTCCATGTAACTGAAGGAAACAATCTAAGGAAACATCTAAAGATTTTACGCTAAAAATTACTCAAAAAATTCAAAAAAGTTTGTCATCAATATTCTGAGATTTACTCGTGAAGAATACCATAATGACTTTTACAATATTTTGCAAGAACTTAAAAAGAATGTGGTATTAAAGAAATTTAAATTATTTAAAAATACAAAAAAAACATAAATGCATGGAAATTTTATATTAGTACAAAACTTTTTCGAATCATCTGAGAAAATTGACCACAAAGCACAAAGGAATTTATTTTGAAAGTGATCTATCTGAATTTAAAGAAATCTCAATTTTTTTTGTAGTTTTGTGAACTATAAAAAAATAAGCTTTTTTTACCAGCGTGGACAAAAATTTCAATTTAGTTTATAAAAACTATTGAATACTAGTTCGTTCTTAACTAGATTAGTATGGCGAAGTCTTCAATTCTGAAGCCAAGATATCCAATTGTCCTGAACCAGTCTTTTCAAAAGGAAATGCTAGCAATTATAAACATTACAAAATGAATGTGAACGTTTCTTCTTTTAAGGAATTGTTGCCTTTAATACGTTGTATCAAAATATTTTTTACTATTTAACACGCAATTCTTTATGATAGTAGCTTTAAGATTCTGACTAGAGATGTAAATTAACAAGGCACACCCACCCGAATCAAAAGTAAAATGTTTGATTGTTAACTTTGAAAAAAGATAATATTAGAAAATCAGAAAAGTAATTTTGAAAATTGTGAAGCTGATAGTTAAATAAAACGCTCAATCTTTTGGAAAACTGATCGCCTGCTTATATAATATATTTTAATTTTTGTATAAGAGACAAAAATACTTTATACTAAAGAAACAATGCAAAGTAAAGACAAAGAACAAGACAAAAGCAATAAATTTATTTTTTAAAAACAATTTGTCGTTACTTTTGTTTAATTTTAAGGTTAATTGTTTTTCTCTCTACTGAAAAAATTAAAACGACGTAAGTTGTACATATTATAATCTCAAACAAAATTAAGCATAGAATTTTTATTCCAAAATCAATGGTTCAGTGAAAAGTGAGAAACATATCATTTCTATTTATATACTAAGTTGCCTTTTTTCAACTCTAAATCGTCTTATTTCAATGTCCTTTTGGCATTGTATTTTGTCTTTTTTCATTTATAATAATAATTAATTTTTCCAATTCTATTTTGCCTTATTTCTATTTTGTCTTATTTCAATTCCATTTTCTCCTTATTCAAAACTAATTTACAATAGGAATTCATCATTTTTAAGCCCAAATAGTCTTTTTCTATTTTTTTTTGTTTTTTTTTCAATTATATTTTACATTTATAAAAACCTATTTCAGTTTTTTAAAGCACCACTAAGAAAAATTTCATCTGTATAAAGAAAATTTCAATCAATTTTAAATTTGAACTTTCAACTCAAAGTTTCATTAAAACTTTTTTCCAATTGAAATTCGTTTTGAGATGTCAATCAAAAATCCATTTAAATTGTTTTTTGTTTTGTATTATTTTTTAGGATAGATTGCAAAATTATTTAAAGAAAAAATATATATGCTTTAGAGGAAATAGGATTGTAAAACCGTACACTCTAATCGAAAAAAGGCAAAACAGTATTGAAAAAGACAATTTAGAATTGGAAAAAGAAAATATAGAATTGGAAAAAGAAAAATAGGATATCAAAAGGACAAAATAGAACTAAAAATGGTATATATTCTTTATGTGATTGAAATTAATTTGACTTAGAGAAAATTGGAATTGATTTAAAGTCTCGCCTTATAAAACATAAGATTTTTTGAGACGTAGTTTACTGCATAACAATGAATGCAAAGTCATAGTACCCCAGTCATCGTAGCCCCACTTGTCTTTGTAGGTGTCTTCGTTGTGTCCAGAGTCGTGCCACAAATCTTCTCCCTTTTTCCACTTCTTGTCGTATTTCTTCCACGCATCCTCAAAGCCTTTGTCATCCACGTACTTCTTGAAGCCGCCCTTCTTGTAGCCATCGCGCATGCGTCCATACTTTGTGCCCCAGTCGCCAGATTTGTACTTCTTGTTGTCTTTGCCTCCATATTTATTCTTGGCAGCCTTTTTCCACTTATTTGTGTGGCTTAAATACAAAGGATAAGAAGAAACTATAAAGCCAAACGCCACTTTTCATTTGAGGATTGATAGCTCTCGAATTCTTTTTAGAAAACTTGGATATACTCTGACCTCTACCGTGTACAAAGACAAAACACAACAGAGTTTTCCACATGCATATACGCGCCTTAAGACATTGCATTGCAGAATTAAATATCCGAAAATGGGGCCCTTACACTACATGAGTACCTCCTCTTTAACCAAGAAATACAATAGTCAAAAAACGCATTCAAGGCTTATATACGATATGCCAAAAATTTAATAGGCAGTTTGGAATTTATATTTTTAAATGCACAACAGAAACGCAATTACAGACATGCTGCTTATTTTACACAATTTTTAAAAAAAAAACATTTTTTTCTTTTTTTTTGCAGAAGCATTCAAAATAGTTTCATCATCAACGATATTCTTTTTCTATAGTTTGCTCATATAATACACAAACTGCTTGAAATACTAACGGTCACTGTTTGAGCTGGATTAGATCTGTTGACAAGTTTGTCCGATTAGCACTATGACCTAGAGGTCTCTTTCAATGCTTAGAACAGTTTCTTCATGCTCACAAAGATTCTTCAATTTAACATATTTCTTTTTTTTCTGAATGTAGCTTACAATGTGTTGTTTATTTTGTACTGTCTTGAAAATACATTTATTCTTAATCTTATTCTAGAAATTGGCGCCGACTTAACCTCCTTAACAGTGTAGTACAGAGAGAACGCGAAGAATTTTCTAGGGATTTGGCATGTCAATCAAAACAATCGGTATTAAAAGCTTACTATCCTTTGCGATGTTTGGGTGAGTATCCCTTGCCTCCATAACTCATTTCTTTTTCCTTTTTCTTAGTTGTAACGTGTGGAATGAAGTAACCTCCTTTGTTGATTTGATGGACAGGTGGAGAAGGAGGTGGCGACAAATGTTCACGTTGATAAAGGTGACGATGATGTGGAATTTTATGCTGAATCCTGTGCTCACCTTTAGACTTGGCCTTAACTTTAAATTTCTCTTTTATAACGGGCGACCAGTATTTTTGACAGTTTTTGTCCTCGATATAGTTACTTCCATCATAGCTTGTTGGAGGCCTGATCGAGTACTTGTGAAGCACGGAAAGCTTTTCATCATCCAAACTCACTAAGTCTGGCACGTCTAGAGATTGCAAATCTTTTTCCATTGAAATTTCTGCATTTTTAAACTCATGATCACTGTCATCGTATTTCTTATCTACAGCATCAATAACATTCAACTTTTGCACAACTTTAATATAATTTCTGTTAACATATGGATTTTTCTAAAATAAAATAAAAACTAATATAAATTTTAGGATATACAAAGATAAGCGAACACATAACCCAATAAAATTTTGCTAGTATAAACACATCTTAAAAATATTTGATTAATTTAAATAAAAAAATCAGAGTAAATGAAGCACCGAAAAAAGTTGACTAATTTCATGACGTAATTTTTAAGTGACTGCATGCAATATCCTCAAATATTGAAGAACAACTCTTCCTAGTACCTGTGACCTAGATTAAACTTTTCGACAAGCTGGTTTTTTTGTAAATTCTTATTAGTGTAATCTATCAATTCAAAAAAGATAATTTTTATTTGAACTAAGAAAGTATATCTATCTTTGAAAAAATACTGGCAGGGAAAAAGGGTGTGTTCAAACAACCTATAACATATAGACTAAGGAATAAAAAGACACGTGTTCTTAACCGTGAGCAGATAGACATTTTTTCAATTATCATGATAAACTTTTTAAATTTATTTCATGAGTTTGACCTTGATTTATCTAATAATTCTTTTCTATTTCATTTGTTTCGTATTTGAATATATTTATATTTTCAGTCTGTTAAACATTATGTCATTGAATCGAAATTTGGCATACAAGATCTCTTAGACATCTATTTAGGCATCCCAAAAATTTATAATCAAAAATTTTCGAGAACCCAAGATCTAGGATCCATAAGGTAAAAAATGTCCCCTAAATTCAATCTGACTTAATGTTTGATTCGACCAGAAGATATTTTAATAGAAATCAAAGTTGAAAATGGACATGTTAAAATAGAGGAATAAAGGAAATTGAATGACAAATTCAAGGTAAATCTCTCTCTATATATAAAGGAAGACAAAAAATACAAATGAATTCTATAATAAAATAAAGCTACTTAATATAAATGTTTATACCGGTAATAGGCAAAATGTTTGTTTTGTACAATGTCCGTTGGCAAACTGACGTGGTACCGTTCTTGCTTATTATCTTATAAATAAACTTTAAAATAATCAGCGCGCAAAAAAATCTAACATTGAGTCTTTGCTCAAATTTTTACTTTTTCAATAAATATTTCAATTTATAAAAAAAACCATAAAAACTTCAAAAATATTTTGTAATAATTGGTCCTGTTTATCCATATAGATGAAAATAGCAAAATTGATAACAGAAGAGTTAACGCTTCACGTTCAACTATTCAAAAGTTTAGTTAACACGGTTAATAAAAAATGGGATATAACCAAAATTAGTTTAATCGCATTTAACAAAGATTTTGTTGCAATAAAATTAAAAGGAAATAACTAAAGTCGTGTGCTTTGTTCGGTCGTTTCTAACTTTTTAATGAAAAAGTAGGGTGTCCTTTACACAGGGGCTTTACCATTGGCCGGGTAACAAGAACCTGGGAAATTTCCAATGCTTCCCTTAAAAAACCTCCTAGATAAAAATCTTTAAAATTTCCAGAAATTGTTTTATACTTTTTCCTTAATATTAGAATTTTATTTTCAGACTGATCTATATTTTTGTCTAGACGGGAGAAGCATAAAGGTGTCCAAAAGACACCGTGAGGCTCGTTCAGAAGAATCAAGGGTTTGGTGATTGTTAATTGGAGTTGTTGTGAGAATCAGTAAAATGTGTTAAAATTGAATGTATTTTTTGCATCATGCAAACCTTCACCATTATAAATTTAATATGGAAGGAAGTCGCAAATGTTTAACTAAAATTTTGGGCTGCAGATTTTTCAATGTCTTAAGCTTATTAATTGCTGATCTCGACTAATTTTATTTTTGTAATTTGATTGACCAGGTTAAAAAAGAAGATGCTAGTGTTAAAGAAAAAATGTTTGGCGAACACTAGACTGCAGTTCAAAAATAAAATTTAATTTTAAATAGAATTTAATCACATGCCAAATTTATTCTTAAACTTTTGTAAAAATAATTCGTTTTTTACTTAAATACATGAATATAGTAGTTTGAAACCATGGGTTTTTGTCATTGATCTAATTCAGGGGTGGGAAATCTTTTTACATTTAAGGCACTTTACAACATTCTCTTATTATGTTTATAAAGGCAGTAGATTTTTTTTAACAAATTTGTTATTGATTGCAATTTTTTCTATGAAACTGAATACAGTCTTGTTGGAAAATAACTTCTCCATTATGTCTCCAATCTCACGGTATTTGTTATTTACATATTTAAATTAGTCATAAAAACGCTAAAATCGCTTCTTTAATGCCAATTACGAAATTTAACAATCGATTGGGTATCTAAACAAAAAATCACTATACCGCTGATATGGAGTATTCATATTTGTTCCTCAATTCGAATAAAATAGTGTTGACAAGAGCTCAACCACTTTCTAAATGGGCCTGAAAACCGCAATTCTATATACATACACATACATTTTTGACACAAGATTTTCTATTTATTTGTATTAATACATGTCTGACACAAAGGATATTTAGACGTACATAAATACATACGAATACATAGATACTTACATACGAATACATATATACTCCATACATATTGACATTAGACACCCATACGCTTAAATACTTAAATCTCAAAAACAGTGGTATAACTAAAAAATATCCTGGATCAAAATGAGAGAAATAGAAACATTTTAATAAAAAATGTATACGAAAGGACACTTTATTTTACCAAAATTAACATATTTTCAGAATATTAATTTCTTTTTACCTTTTAGTATTAACTTAAATATAAGTAGGAAAAAAATGAGACAGAATGTCTTGAAGAAAATGTGTAGAAATAAAACATCTAATAACATCTTCAAAACATTCTGTCTTCTTCTTTCCAATGCATATCTAACTTTTGAAAAAGGAGTTAATACTCCGAAACTAGTAGTTCAGTTGTGTAGTGAAATAAAGTGATTAATTTTTTTAATTTCAATTCTTTTATATCATGGGCACATCTGTCAACACCATTATTAATAAAAAATGTAGTAAATATAAATTACTTTTGCTGGCAAGCAGTTGTAAGTTATCAGAAGAGGTAGAATTAAGAAAACGTCTAAAAATAAATATATTCAGTATAAAAATACCAAAGTATACACATAAGACAATAATATATATAAAAAAAGCTTCCCAGTTAAACACAAAAACAAACCCTAATAATTTTTATTCACTACCTTCCTAAACTTCAAGAGAACGAAGACGTGAGACAATCACTCAAATTTGTGTTCAATATATCCATTACATATTACTACCATATACCAAGATTTTCCTGTGTATAGTTTTATTCCGTGGGTAGCTGATGACCAATTGTGCCTGAAAGCGTTTTAATATAGTAAAGAGCAATATCATATTAAAATTTGCAAAAAACATAAAAACTGAGCTAACTCTATACATATGTTAGGACAAAAGAAAGAAATACAAAATTTATAGAATTTTAATTTTAATTTCAATTAATTATAACTTAATTTTTTCAATGCATTTTTATTTAACTTAAAGTAGACCAATTTAATTTAATGGGACACTGGTGTCCAACGCCGACTGAATGTGGAATTAAAAAAGTTTGAATTAGCTCTCTTATAGACTTTGGTTGATGGTTTTTTTCTTCAATATGTGCATCAATTAGAGGAGGGCAAAAATTTATCAATAGGCAATATGTATTAAGAGAAGATATAGTGAAAAGTGGACAAGAGGGGGTCGAAAAATAGCCATAAATTGCCTCATATCATTTTTAAGCGCAATGTAATTCGTTGAAAATATCTTACTATATTCCATCATTTCAATTGTTTTTAACCCACTCAGGCATAACGTATCACAAGTTTTTTCACCCAAGGGAAGATAAACTTTCATAGTTAGACATATGATATGGATACTCACAATTTGGAATCGAACCCAGACCATCTGGATCGAGACCCCACGCTCTTACCATTACGCCATCTGCAGACAATAATCGATTTTTATTTTTAATTAACTCTGAAATTTTATTATAGTTACTTAATCTGAATCGAAATTGCTTCATATATATTACAAAATGAATATATATCGTTTTATTCATCAATAATAAATCAATAAATTTGCGAAATTTTGATTGTATAGTTTATACTTGTCTTTACTTCCTTTTCTCATAGCCTTTGTTTGATAAAGCCTATTGGCGGCGAAAATTCCTCTATTTAAAATGTTGTGCTAAATAAATTGTTTACTTTACTATCCCTGTTTACGTTATACACAAATTTAATGGGGCATCTTCAGCACAAAATCAATATTTATTGAAATCAATTATTGGTTCTGCTTGCTGATCAAATGAATGTAGATTGTTAATAAAAAAAGTTATATTATTATTATAAAAATATGTCAATTATAAATTAGAGATATAAATAATGCAAAGAAATCATTTGTAATTTTATACAGGCAAAAAATATCCTTGGAAAATCAAATTGTCAAATCTAGCTTGAAAAATGTGTTTCAATATGAATAATGTAAAACAAGCTTTTCAGCGCTTACTAACTATATGGCAAAGAGCATAACTATCCTTCGCCAAAAGAATTCCTGAACCTTAAAAAAGTCGTATTTCTTTTCTGATGAAACCGCATTATTTTCACTGTTCACTTAAAGGTAGAAGTTACTGTTGAAATTTTTTGTTTATTATAGCCAGCCCAGTCGTCAGACTTCAAGTATAGAAGCGGCAAAACTGATACAGAGATGGGGAAAGTAGGGGGGGGGGATAAAACTTATTTTAATGGGGTCGGGACTATAAGAAAGTGTATACAGTTTCAGTTGGGGGGGGGGGGGCAAAATAAATCCCTTATCGATGGGCTTGATTATAGCCTAATTTTAAGAAATCGCTTATCGAATTCGAAATGAGAATAAACCAAATATCCGTCCAAATAACTATCTTTTCTTGCAAAAAAAATAGAAATTAATGTCTTTTCAGCATGTTTCACCCATACCATTCATTTATTTAAAAGTGCTTAAAATTTTTATCCTTCCATTTCTAAAATCTAGGAATATTAACAAAATAATATTCTAATAAATTAAGTTATACTTAAAATTTAGTAATAGTTCTATTTTTAATATTACAATAATTTTTATTATAAATTGTTTTTTTTTAATAAATTACTTCTTGGTTTTTATGAATCGGCCTATTAACCAACGCATTTAATACCAATGTTACCAAAGGGAACGTAGACGACTTCACTAATCTTAATTTAAGTTAATTCAATTCAAAACAAGAATTCGTCCGCGTTTCCTTTGGAAACATTGGTACTAAATGCTAATAAGCCGATTTAAAAAAAACCAAGAAGTGTAAGTATTTTATTTTTAAAAAACAATTTATAATTAAAATGTTGCCAACTAACTTGAGAATCTACATTTTCAAAAGTGTTATCAGCAATTATTCAATAGATTTTAAATTGCAAAATTTAATTTAAGTGTAACAAAATTGAATTTCTGTGTTCATTTTTAAATAAGTTAGATTCCAAAGGCTTATCAAAAACGCAAGACATCAAACTAAGAAAAGCAACAAATAATAAAATATTTAATGAGAGCATGAAAAAGAGATCTGTTTGTTACAGTCAACAAATTTAGCATAATTAGATATGAAATCATCTTTAAATAATTTTTCAAACTTCTTTATTGAGGAACAACAATCACTGAGCAAGTCTTTGTATTTTTCGTAAAACAAAAGCACTTTGTACCATACCGATTGATTAGAAAGCTTGAGTCTGTAGTAAGTTTTCACTAAATTAGAGAATTTCTGAAAAACTAACATTCCTTTTGAGTGCAAGTTATAAAGTTTTTAAATAATTTGTGAGAATCTGAGTTCAAACTGTGAAGTAGAAAAATACCCAACTTTTGCATATACAAATCTTTAAATTTAAGCAGGTTATATTCTCTGAACAAATGAGTTGAGGGAGATAATTAGTTTTTGGGTAAAGAACCTAAGATGTATACATCAATGATTACAAATCTAAAAAGTTGATTAACTTTTGAAGTCAGATGTCAAAGGAAAGTAAAATCAGTTACTAAGAAAGTTTGTCGAAATGTCTAAAATGAATACATGTACTACTCAAAATTAGTAAATGATCCCTTGTTAACATCTATGAAAATTAAGAAAAATAAGTGCTGAATCCATTTACTTTCATTCCTGCTATCTAGAGGAAGAAAAGTGATGCCTATCCTATATGATCGATCCCAAATGACAAAATTGAATGCCCTGATATGCATATTGAGCAAGAGTACGGATAGGAGTTATAAATTTATCTTACGCATAATTACACGAGATTTCTGATGTAAAAAAGTCAACACTTGAAGAAGGAAATGGAAATGGGGATATGATGTGAGCTTCTCCTATCTATCAGTGAAAGTAAGGTAAGCTTATTATAACATTCATTATTATGTTAGCATTATTATCATCATTCTTACACACTACACCCACCTCCTTTCTCAACTGCCACGAAGTCAGTGATAGTATGCCATTGAATTGGTGGCGCAATTGTTCAAAAATGGTTGCAGTGGTGGCGCCATTTTTAAATCTTGGTTAACTTAATTAGCATAATTGTTCATATCAGAGAAGCAGGTGATCTAATTGAACAGAATGGAAAAATCTTACCTATTGTTATTTAAAATTATAAAATTGACTTTAAATAATATTGTTTAGACGATCTAAAATCTTCTGATAAGACGAAATAAAAGATATAATAATAATAAGAAGAATAATTTATTGACAGTATCAGCGTGTTTGTAGTCAAGTTTATCGCAAAAAAGATGAAAAAGGAGAAAATACAATATTGAAAACGCTATTCATCGCGTAGAGATATGAAAATGAGAGAATAAAAAAATATTCATAAAAAAATTCGTATTGCAATTCATAAAAGAGGAATAAAATAGTTAAATGAAAAAGCATAAAAGTGACTTCCCCACAAAGTCATCAATATCTATCTATCGCTATATTATAAACAATTTGGATTTTCGAGAAAAAAATATATTAAACACTGTGTAAAAGTTTTGGAATCAATAGCGATGAAATCTTAATTAATTTTCAGTATAAAATAAGTTCGCAAAAATTCTGAATATTTAGATGAGGATTAATTTTGATTAAAAAAGCCTGATGCCAGTATATTATGTTTCTTGAATACTCCACTATAATTTTGCTAAACAAAGTTTGTAATTTTACATTACTATCGATATCACTATTATCCAATTTCATCATTAGACAAAAAAATGAAGCTAATGAATTATTCTAGAATCAAATTTTAGGTTTGGTCGTGACATTTTACACAACTACTTCAAATCAACGCTTTTTTATTACATTGGAGGATACTTTTCAAACACACTTCAATTTTTCATTTCGTTAAACTTATTTTCTAAGCTCATTTTCTTATTTCTAATTGTAAGTTTATTTTTAAAATACAAAAATATTTCAGGTCACAATTATATTACAATTGTTCTTATCAGACATCATTACCTTTCGGGAAAAATTCATTTGAACATCTTAAGAATAAAACATTAAGTGTGCTGTTTCATTATGAAAATTTTAGCGAGAAAACTATTCCACCATTTTGGACATGCATTTGTAAAAGTGGATTCTCAGTAATGATGTCTCTGAAAACAACAGCGCGAGATGGGATTGTGGATGACGCAACATGAAGTGTTGCCTATCAATTACTGATTCAATTATGACTAGTAAATAATATGAGCTTCGTGTTAAAGTAAATTTTTATCTTATTTATTGGATCTCTAGGTATTTTGAATTTGTATAGAATACAAGTAGCATTATAAATAATTTTTTATATTTAATTCAACACTCTTAGGCAAAGTTTAGATGTTAAAATTTAACAGAATGGCGGTATAACAGTCACATTCTGGAGTGTATAGGAGGCATACCAAAATAATAAAAACACTTTGTCATCGTATTTATTTGTAAGACTTAAAAACATGTTAAGAGAATTTGGATATCAGTATGTTAAGGGTTATATTATTAAAAAATTCTAAATATGTTAACATAAATTTGGGAATCTTTGGTGTAAAAAGTGAAAAAATGTCATGTAATCAACATTTTATCATGTAAAATGAATTTTCTCTATGAAAATAAAGGAGTCTATTAGTTTTCAAAATTTTTGTACTTAAATGATTAAATATAAATAAAAATGGAGTGAAAAAAGCAAACGATCATTGGGTATAATTGATGGCATTTTGACTCTTCGGCATTTACTCCTTTGCCACAGTGTCGCATGGAATAAAACTTTTCTGCTTAAATTAGTATAAAAATTCTTTGAGGAAGAGAAGCTTATCTTCCAGCTTTTTGAAAAATAATTATCTGCTCATCATTTTTAATGAATTTTTTTTATAAATTTTAGTTGAACATTTTTATTCAATGGGACCCTGGTGTCCCATTGTGCCAAAAAGGGTTCAAGTTCATTTTGTCTGAATAAGGAAGATGTAGCATAACCACTAATAGGCTCGAAAATTCGGAAGTCTCAAATATACATGTTTTCTCTAACATACTTAATAAACTTTGTCATTATAGCGCAAAACTAAAGCATTGTTGATTTTAATGATACATTGTGCTCACTTCATTATTTATAAATTTTATAGAGATAAGAATTTTAAAAACTTTTACAATAAAAAATGTCTTCTTTTTGAAAGTCTTTACAAAAAATGTATACAATTGGAATTTAAGACTAAAGATGATATATTTCAATAATCCAATCCAAATTATAATCCATAGGCAATCATTCACAATGCTTTCGTATATGGAATATTTAGAAAAAATGTTGTAAAATTGTCTGGAAGTAAATTTTCTTGTAGATGCGGCTCTGTTACGCTGACGCCAATGAATTAGAGACTTGTGTTCACCGCAGACAATTAACACTCGAAACGAGGTAGGAGAAAGAAGGAAGATTGGAAGCGGTGTCCTTGATTCAAATGCAAAGAAGAGTGAAGTATGCTAAAACACCTCTGCAAGACAAAGAGAAGGAAAAGAGCTTACTTACCCTATAATATAAAAGTCTTTATCTTTCAAGTTAGTGAGTTCGCTTAAAAGAAGGAAATGTTGCTTGGTTGCGTAAGTATGTGATGCTGCACACGTTGCGCAGGTATAGAGAGAGATGGATGATGGGGGAGTTGAATGAACTTTGAAAATGACGACAAACAGTTGGTATCATGTTCCGTCTTTGTAAACTTTCAAGGTTCCCTTCAAAGATTCGCTATACCACTGCCGCAAACGCCATATACTACTCTGTGTGAGTAGAAAGCGTATTGTATCAAAATCCGCTTAAAGATATAGGACATAAGAAAGAAGTGTTGGTGTGTGTGTGTGACTTAAAAGCGGCCATCCAGCAGCATATATAAATAAGTGTATAAGCATTGAAGTTTATTTTGTTTTCAGCTTTTTACTTTGTGTGTTGTACCAACTAAAATTACATTCAGAAGTTAACTTCTTCTTTCAAAATGAGTAAGAAAAATTTGCATCTACTTTTCCCGCTATTTTTTAAAAGCTTTCATACACAGAGAAGTCTCAACAACACCCCTATACATTTAATAATTTTTTGAGCTCAATTCATTCTTACAAATGAAACTATATAATGAACCATTTGGACAAAATTCTATACTGTGTAAATAAAATAAGAATGCTAAAGGAATCCCGAAGGTTTTAGAAGAATTCGAGCTTTACATTCACCTATTTTACAATTAAAAAAAGAGGTTCAATAATATTAACTATATAACTAATGATTTGACTAACAAAATTAAGAAGTAGTAAGACATTTTCAAAAGCTTTATGCAAATGGGGTGAGTTGCTTCAATTACCAATGGAGTGATTTGGTTTCATTTGTTTCATTAATACAAACTAACAAATGAAATAACAATTGAATCAACTAATTTTTTTAATTGTTTCGGAGAGGAGGGAAACTCTAGAAGTGAAATTATTTTGAATATTTTAAACTAAATGTTTAACATCTATTTATATTCCAACCTCTTAGTTTGATTGAAGCTACTATATATACGCTCAAAATTTTCATTTTAGAATTAGCCTTGGCTTTATTGATCTCTATCCTTGGGATATTTCTTGTGGTAAGTCGTTTCCATTTACATAATTTTGGCTGAAATGATAATAACATTACTTTGTTCAATTTGAAAGACTGTGTATGGATAATAAAATCAATTGGTTATAAAAATATAGGCTTTTTATCGATACATTTTAATTAAATTAACGTGTATTTAGAGGCACCTTTTACCAAGAATTTTGTGTAGCTCCATGCTTATATAAGTTTACGCTTTATAAAGAATTTCATTTGGCGCTCACAAAAGAAATAAATTGTGATATAAAATGCTTTAGGTTTAAAACACGCATTAGGTTCATGTTTAGCTGCGCGCTGTGTGGTGATGATAGTCTGAACTTCTGAAGGTCATACCCTCTGAAGGTGATGGCCATTTGTGAATTATAGTACTGGAATACTGATACAAGTCCATAACATGGTACAAGCTAGCGAATGTGTGCTACATTCATTTCAAATCAATATAAAATATAGAGTAATGCTGACTTTCTAAACGCTGAAAACAAACTACAACTTCTACTATGCTTCATAAAAACGAATACTCTTTACGATAAAAAAAAAGAGGTTACCCGCTTAACTTCAGAGCAACTTAAAGATGAGTGCCGCGTATTTAGCCCAGTTATAGAAAAAACTTTAGTAGATACAAAAGAAAAATGAGTTTAATTTAGAAATAAAAACATTTCGTGAAATTCATGACCCCCCTGAAATTTGTTGCTTCCCCTCTTAGTCAAATTCGCCACTACGCCACTGATAAAAACTTTTAGTTCACTTTCATTAGAATCAGTTTAAAATGTTTTTCTTCGATATAATGGCACACTTTTTTGTAGATATGAAAATATACTTACGACTTACACGAGTGCATTCAGCCAGACGGCGCAAGGGTGTTCAAACCCTCTACTTCCTTTAATATCTATAATGCAGAGTTGGAGAAACTTTTTAGTGCAGTGGGCGAAAAATTTCAAAAATCAAGGTTCGCAGGCGGATTACAGATACCAACTCTTGAACCGGTGTAAATCTTGTATATAGCGTCTAAAGTAATAATGGGAGAATTAATAATGACTTTTTCTAACTATGGGATAATACATTTTTATAGGGGAAAATTTACTTGATTTTTTACATAGAGATATATCAGTTTGAAGCGCAATAAAAAAAGGCGATTTGGCCTGTGTGCAGGTGTTTCCTCACCCCTGATCTAATGTATATTTTAAAATGTAATAACGAGGTACTTGATGCCAGCAAGGACATATTAAATCAGAAAAGCCTACATATTAAACTTATGTTACATACTTGAAAGTTAAAATTTTTCTGAATCGAATATCATAATTTATTTTCCTTATATTGTCTTTCGGGCAATTCTAGAATAAATTCTTCTTCTTCTTCTTTCCACGAAGAGAGCATATCAGTTTTGATGATATAAAAATGATCATTAAAATAAACGTAAATCTTAGAATAAAAGCTTGTCTCAAAAAAAATACAAAATTGTTACAGATAACTTTTCTCATGCTTCAAAATTTCATAATTCAAACTTAATAATATTAACTAATTTTTTAGAAAAGAAGTTACCAAGGATACCACTACAAACCAAAGCACTATAGCAAAGAGTAAGAAAATATTATTAAAAAAATTTATTTAAATATACTGATAAGATTTTTGGTTGATTTTGTTTTAATTACTGCAGTCTAATTGCAAATAAAATGTCTAACTAGAGAGCTTTCAAATCAAGCATAAAAATGTCGAAGGCTCTTAGACACATGTGCGTTTCTTGAACTGGAAAGAATTAAAGTGATTTTTGTTAGCAAAATACAACATTTATCGCTAAGGATGATATAAAAATAAGAAAAGAACATTTTAATATTTTATCATTATGCTCTTGACTTCATTACAGCGTATATTTTGAAAATTTTGGCCCGTTACTTTCTTTATCAATAGAGGCATACCCCATCTCCACGAACTTATTCGCTCCAGACTAGATTCGTAAAATGACGTATTATTTAAGCCAGGGTTTTGGAGTCGGAAGAAAAAAGTATGGCTCAGGCATTTCAAAAGAGGCAAAATTATACATATTGCCAAAATGAATATGTATAGTTTCTTGTTTATTTAATTCTTCAGTTTAAGACGTTGCACATGATTCAAAAAAATCTTTTCCCTGTTCAGCACCCAAATTTAAAATTCCTTATCAATGTGATCCTTTTTTGGCAGTAAGTAAATCGTTTTTTTTCTTAAATTGTAAAATAAAAAAATAGATGAAAATTAAAAAGATGATAAGTCAAAAAGTTGAAGAATGGATAGAGAGAAAAAGAAAATACACATTTACGTTGTTATGAAGGTCAACAAGCACTGTCGCGCGTACCAAGTAAAAAAAATAGAATTGCAAGCAATCTCCTAAATTGATATGTAGTGTAAAGCGAAAATGGAAACTTTTTTGAAGTGATGATGCAGGATACGTAAAAATGCAAGGCATGCATCTAAAAATCGGTCAGACCAAAACAGGTCCGTAGTTAGGACTTTTCAATTGGGAGGGCTGGAAAAAATATTGAGGGGGCTAAATATTTTCACAAAAAATTTTTTGGTACTTATGGGTTATCTCTCCCCCATTCAAAAATTTTTTTTTAGTAAATTACTGAAAAAAAAATTAAAGTGGGAGGGAGATAACTAATAAGTACCAAATTTTTATATATAGTCTAAAAATAAACCATTTTTGAACCCTTTATTGATATCGAAATATATTAGGTTGGGCTCTAAATCTGAGTTGTGGGGGGGGGGGGGGGGGGGGAGGCTTGGCCCCCTCCTGCCCTCGCTGGCTACGGGCCTGGACTAAAAAGGCCAAAATTCTAAACTACTTTATAAATATTTTCAGTATTTTTCTTTTAAAAATGTTGTGATTAAAAATCTTAGAAAGTAAAAAAAAAGTAACCACCCCAAAAAACCACAATATACCATAGGATAGTGAAAATCATTTGTCCAGATTTTTTAAAATTTGTTAAGATACAAAAATTTTGAGCCCAATAATCTTTAAATCATTGTAATAAATTCCTAATTTTAGCATTCTATGGGAAGAATTTGAGAGTTGGTCCAAGCTATTTTGTCGACAACAAAACAAGATTTACTGATAATAATTAATTAACATGAGGAAATTAATGATCACTAATTAAAGTAACTATAATATAAACTCAAAAGCTAGCAATTATAACTAACTAAGAAATAACTAACAACTTCATGATAAATTTGGGGGTTTGATATAAAACAACCTTAAGATCAATAAATCATACAAGGATGATGGTGGGATCAGATGCGTTGATCAAATTAATCAAATCGATAATGATACAAGTCAAAATGCATAAAATATTGGAAATTTTATGTTATAAAGTTGTCGATGAAAACTCGTATTCCCGTTTATTTTGCGAACAAATATCATGAAATCTACATCCGTAGAATCACGGAAGATCATTCTTGCATCGATGCAATACCTAAAATAAAATCATAGAGACTAGCGCTAACTTTTTAAATTCACGAACAGCCACCACAAGCACTGGGGAAATTCGAAGAAAAACGATCATGGCTGGAAGCATCACGACAGTTGGAAAGATGGAAAGCATGGATGGAAGGATTGGCACAAGCACAACTACCACGGTGACAACCACAAAAAACACGGACACCACGACAAAGGCCACAAACACGGACATCACTCATACGGCAAGAAGTGGGGAAATGGAAATGAGGACTGGGGTGGTTATGGCGACCAATACGGAGACAAGAACAAGCACTGGGCCAATGACAAGTGGAGTAAGTTTAGCTTACGCAATAGTATCAGTTTTAAATAGAAGTTTAGAAAAGTAGTGATAGTAGAGGTATTCAAATCATAGGTCAATTAGCATGAACAAGTTGGAACAGAACAAAGTGTAGTATAACTTGAAATGAAGACACATCCATAAACAAGCGCGTAGTCAAAGAGGCTGTAGACTCCTCTAAACTTTGTAAATCATATATAATTGTGACAAAATTTGGAAAATATTTACATCCAATTAGAATCATTACACAAACCTTAGCACATCTCACTCTTTTCTATATAATAACGATGAACGAAATAACAAAAGCATTGTAAAAATAGAATTTAAGATTTCGACAACTTGTTCGTAATAATTACAGTAAAAACTGGTTATAAAGAACTACCATGGGGGCGGTCAATTTTAGTTTGTTATATCAGAATTTAGTTATATCAGGAGGGACATAAAACAGACAAAACTTTGTGAATGATGGATGCTTTATTTTAAATTTTATTACATACATAGTGTAATAAACATATACGTTACACGTATGTAAGTAAAACATACAAAAAGAACATTATAACGAGTCTATAAAAAGTTTGTGATCTTCTACTGTATATTATCTGTTAATAACTAGGCAATACGAGTGAATTAAACCATAATCTTTTACATATACGCGACCTTCCAACGTGTCAGTAAACTTCGGTGGTTTGGGTGAGCTACACTATACGAGGTCAATTTATAATGACTTTGTGGCTTAAGGGGCCTGGACATTAGTACGCAACATCGGGAATTTCGTTATAGCCGACTTCATTATAGGAGGTTTAATTTAAACATAGAGATTTTAAGCAGGCAAGCAAATTGCTCGATTATATGCCTAAATTTCGTTATAACCGACTTTGTTAATAACAGATTTCATTTAGCCCCTTGTAAATTCTTTTCTAGCTACTAGCTTGCATACACTTTTTGAATATTAGAGGAACGAATTTTTACACAACAGGTATACTTTCATGTTAGGAGAGAGAGAAGTGGTCATGCATAGAGTTTCTGTCCCGAGATTTCTTGATACTTCAAGCTTTTTCTGCTTCTTGATTCGTGGGAAAATAAACTAGAGACTCGAAAAAATTATTTACTTTATTTTTCTATTTTTATTCAATCGAAAATGAAAAAATCTTAAAATTAACTTGATTGAAACTTCTCAATTATGAGAATCCCTTGCAACTTTTATAAAATGCTTTGATATATGTAATCTCTAAAAATGAGTTTTTAAATATTTTAGATTTTTGAAAAAAAAATTTTTTTAATAAATATTCTTTTTATTTTTTATGTATCAGCATTCGTGTTTACAACTTTTATTCTATTTCCTCGAGAATTATCATTTTAATTTCACATTTTTCGTGAAATCAGAAAGTCTAGCTAGAAGAATGAAATTGCAGTCTTAGTAAAAAAAATAATGTCAAGCTATAAGCACAAGATTAGCACACTGACACAGTGAAAATCAAAAAAGGAACTTTTTCTACATTTTCATGCAATTTCTAGGCGGAAAACATCATAATAAGGACGGCTGGTGGAACAACCACGACAAAGGATGGGACAGTGGACACTGGAAACAGTATCATTAATTGTCGCGCCATCCAACATCAACAAAATAACTCCTCAAGGTAAACAAAATATGGATTGCTGAATTTGTAATCGATGCAATTTTCTCTTCTTTTCCCCCTAGCTTTGGCAAACAGAAACAGCACGAATTGTGATGCCAAACAATGAAATCAAAGCAATATCACTTTTGAATAAAAATGTTAACTCCATTTTTCCTTTTGACTACACTTTTTCAATACATTTACATAACAACGTTTATATTTTCGTTTTGTGGATCAGTAGCAAAGAAAGGTATGAAGTTAAGATTGGGCATTGATGATATCGATTATATAAGATAGGCGACTATTTCCCAGGCGTATAAGAAATAGAGTTTTGCCTGTTTCTTAGCGTCTTGAAAAAAGGTTGTTAGCTAAATTTTGTGAAAGTGAATTTATTTTTATATAAGTCATATAGAAAATAATTTCTAAATTAAAAAAATAAATTGCATCTATTTTTTTTATAAATAAAGTAGGAAACACAGAAACGATTTATTCAAAAAAAATTCCATCTCAATAAATATTCGACCACCCTGTTCTTCTTCAGATTCATATATAATATATATCGATAACACTGATGCGAGTCAATTGTGTAGTCAAGATTTGTTAGACTGATTCCAAATACATTCAACGTGGTGAATTCAAAACTGAAATTTGCTTTCTTTGATTAGCTATGGTTTTTACGCTATCTATTTTCCCACTTTTTGTATGTATTTTTTCAAATGCTATTTACGTTTACACACATATATTTGATATGAAGAAGGAAAGAATGGTCGAAGATTTATTGACATCGAATTTTTTGGTTAAAAGTTTTGCTGTCTTCTACATATTTACCTATTTTACCTATTATCCGTTACTTCTCAGCAACACTTTTTTATGTTTTTTTTTATAAAAAGTGAAAAAATTTCATGATGTAACGAGAGACGTAGCGAAAGAGAAGAGGGGGAAGTGCCGCCCGGCTCCTTCATGACAACAAATCAACATATTATATGAAAAAATTAGCTTAGGCAAGCGGTATAACGCCAAAATTCCATGCTTTGCAAAATAATAACCACGTACTTAGATCTATTCACCCTGAGTGATTGTCAGGCAGAAGTATTTGGGAACTCTTATTGTTAAATGTGCAAGTGAGAAGATTAAAGCGAAAAAATCCTCTCTCATCCCAAATTCACACGCATATACCACAAAGAATTATTAAGGCAAATTAAGGAAATGTTTCTAATTGATATTGACACAACTGAGAACTAGATATAAAATGGAATATTTACAATGTATGATATAAATACAGAAACAGAAAACATTACATGGCAATTTTCTGATGCATGGAATATCCACTGAGTGATCTTTTTTGGTAGCAGCTAGAAATAGTGGTGTTATGCCATTGGATTTTCTCTTCAATAATGTTGATGTTGTCCATAAGTTTGCTCTTTGTCACTGATAGTCAGTCATTTTCAGTTGTAAATCTGGTAACCACTGATCTAACTGAGCACCACTTTTTCCATATTTCTTAAAACAGTTTTTTCTTCCTTGACCAGGGACCTTTTTTGTAGGTGTGTCAATTCTTTCGAACGAACTTTTTTAAGCCTCATCTGCAGGGTGAATAGGCCTCTTTCAGCCACTCCATCGCCACTTTTTTCAGAAAAAGGTTTTTGAACATTTATATTCAATTAGAAAATAAGTGTTATGCCGTATTTGGTATCAATTTGGATTTATTTCTATAGATTAAATTAAAGTCGAATTTAAAACTTACCATTATTTTGCGACATAGTGTAAAGACAGATCGATAAAAGTTCAAAAAAAATTTTATTACCAACAAATAATTAATTGTTCATAGTAATACTATATTGTATTTGCACTTCTCGTAATAAAATGGATACACAGTCTGAGTGTATCTCTCAAGACGGAACGATCTATAAACTCATCCTTAACTGCACATACAAATATCGAAAGCCTAAGACTCATCAATCAAAGGAATGTATCTTCAGGTCCTGCTGGTCCAAAATTGGAAGCCAGAAATCTGAATGATGCATTTTCAATTTAGAGACTTTTTTTACCTTTGATTTGTTCTCGGACATTTTTCTCATACTTCAAGTAATATCAGAAAAAATATGGGCATCAACATGATCAAAAAATTCTTATCCAAGAAGACTCTTTCTTTATGAAAGCTGCTATTACTAAAAATGATTTCAAGTTTGATATCTAAATTTTTACTTTTCTATATTCCTATACAAGAACACAATCTCGGATAAAATTGCTTCTATCAGATGATTCATGATCCTTTCAATATGATTATTAGAAAGTAGATATAATTAGAAGTTTTTCCTTTGGACCTGCTGTGTAAATGTAAAACTAGTATGTAGCTTAATTTTGATGCACATACACACACACGCACACACTTTATACAATATAAACACACACTATATATACACAACAATACTATATATAATACACAAACTAACCACACACTAACGCATATGTTTCTACAACTATTACTGTTCATAATTATATTACATATTTATAAAATAAAAATATTTTCAAAAAGTTTAAAGAACCAGTGTGACACTCGTGTCCTAAGAAATGCAAAACGTCTTCTTAAAATATCAAAAATTGCATCGAAAAATAAGGCCTTAAAAATTCGGGTCCTCAAAGAGTTAAAAAAATGAAGAGTGTGCATAATTGATGTGTTAAAAAATACCTTTATTTTATGCATCCATTTAAATAAATAAACAAACAGAAAAATCAAACATATTTTTTTAGATTATTCACAATGATCTTCGGAAAGCAATTCATTTACATGAAAGAAGTGGTAATGTTGAGGCCAGCACAATTTGTGAAAGACTAAATCATGTAATCATACAAGTTCAAGGAATTGATAAAGGGAGAAATTAGTTGGGAAGTGGAGAAGTAGAAGATGATTCCCAACGAAATGGATATGGGCAGGGCAGGGAGAGGCTTTTCAAATATAACAAGAAGGAGGAGAGTCAAGGACAAGCCAACGAGAATAGCAATAACACAAGCAAAAATACAGTTCCAGTCGTTGTAGGCACAAGCCTTGCCAACTAAGACACTGTAAAAGACGAGATCTCCAATGCCAATTTTGATGCCTCTGTCCTTGGACCAGTGATCATCACACTCTTGGGCCTCACAAGAAGGAAGCCTGTGCATTACTTCAATAGATTCATCTTTTTCCACGCTTTTCTTGATCAACGCCGATACAATAGGAGGGTGCGAATTAGGAGGCGCTGCGTCACAAGAAATGGAGGTTGACATCCGCGTTGAATTATTCCAATTGGCATTAGCATTGGTAGAAGAAGGAGGATTACCAAAAGCATTCTCTTCTTCAGATGTGACAAGCCACGCCATAGCCGAAGAGTAAATCATGGAAGGGAAATTGTCATTCCTTTGGGAAGCGATCGCAACTAATTGACGTAGAGGACCTTTGGGAGTGAGCACAGCGATCAAGTCCCAAACACACAAAAATGTCAAAACGAGCCAACTAGACCAATTTGGAAGGTATTTAATGAGAGTCAGGGCAAACAAAGAACTGCTGACAACGAGATAGGCTTGGTGGAGACGCAGCGGACCGAACCAATGAATGACGAGTATGCCAGGAATGGCAAAATTCCACACAATAATGAAAAATGTTATGTAATCGACGGGTAAGTCTGCAGCGAAAACGATATTACACAAAAAGACTCCTGCAAAGAGAAAGAGTAAAACAACCGTACTGAAAATCATCCAAAC
Source organism: Nectonema munidae (assembly GCA_030549495.1). NCBI lineage: Eukaryota > Metazoa > Nematomorpha > Nectonematoida > Nectonematidae > Nectonema > Nectonema munidae. Next base: position 59,164 of record JAUIRK010000824.1, read on the forward strand.
AGAAATGCATCTCATGCACGCAAACTTGTACAACGCAACAAATATGAAAGTCATAACAACAATGACCGATAAGAAGATGGATGCATTCGCCACTGCCCGCCACATTTGAGTAGGAATAGTGAAAGCGTTTTCACTGTCGGACGAAATTTCAGAAAAAGGAGTGTAGATCAAGTGGACACCTGGAGTAGGCTTATAAAATTGGGCCAGAGGAGACATTAAGGTGACGCTGACGAATAGCATGCAAAGTAGGACGGGAAGGAAAGTGGACGTCATCTGGTCAGGACTGTAATAGGGGGGCGAATCAGAACGCCCATGCCCGTCTTCCTGATGCGCATTGCAAGTGCGACTCGGTTCAAATCGCACCTCTTGGTTTTCCGCCATACTGAGATTAAAATACTACCATATCTCAATAAACTAAAATGCGAAAGTGGACAATTAACATTACAAAATTTAGAAGCGTTGATCTAGAATTCTAGATCACTTTTGTGTGATAACAAAGCAATTGAACCACTCATTAGTTATAATTATCTTCCATTTAGCCATGAGGAGGGCCTAACATTTATCCCAGTTAGTCATGGTCAACTAAACTAGTCATAAGCGACACACTGAAACCCATAAACTTTATATATTTATACAAATTGGAAAGCTCTATCCATTCAGTCATTAATCCGAGAGTTGCAGCAGGGGAACAGAAAGTTAAAAAAATTTGGCGTAAAGGGGCGTATTTTTTGAGTGATTTTAAATGGTAAAAATTTTTGATTAATGTATTCACATTTTTATATGAGGTAAACAAAAAATATATCATAAAATGTCTTCAAAGAAAAAATGTTTTTTTATGATAAAAGCCGTAATGGTGGAATATAAAGGTACCGTCGGGTATTTTCATTGAAAAGGCACGATTGTATCAAAGAATGGAGAAAGTTGCCTTGATGCGGGATCGAACCCAAAACTATTATGTAGCGATCGACACGTTGGCCTGCTGTTTGTACGCTACGAGGTCGCATACAAAAATATTCAAAAACATTATCGAATAAATACGTTTACCTAAAAATTAACTTTTAACAAAAAATAAAGTCAAAATTTTTAATCCTGTCAATAATAAATAATAGTCTTAATTAAGAAAAATTACCAAAGGAAATGAGTTGTAAGACAAAAATTTATATTTAATTGAAACTAAGTTGTCCTGCTCATTCGCTATTAGTAAAAAAGAGGAGTAGAAACTTTTCATTTTCAAAAGATGAACACCAATTAGTTTAGAGGACATTGGATTGAATATTTTAAAGTGAAAGTCATGATTAAAATTTAATTAAAAAATTTGCAAAACAAATTCTTGATGATGGTTTAATTTACAAAAAGATAATAATTTACATTTTACTTCAAGGACATTTTGCAGAAAAATATAAAACCATTCATTTTTATGAAAATTCTAAAAGTTGATGCAACTTTTTTTAAACTCCGCTACTAATTTAAAAATTACAAAAAATCTTCAGTAGATTTAATAAATATTTTTTGATCATCATCATTAAATGTTATTTTAGTCGTCGGTATCGCATTCAAGGAAAGAATAATCTTTCATAGTTGGACAGATGGTAAGAAGTGATGATCGGGAATCTAATCCAAACCATCTGGAAACATGAAGATAACCGTTAATAATATTAAGATATAAGCATTTAGGTAGGGTCCATCGTTTTAATTAGAAAGGAGCCTATGGAATATCCCCTATATCAGGGCTACTCAACTATTATAAGCAAAGGTCCAGTTCGACAAGTTCCAATGTATGCATAGGTACAAAAAATTTTATCACATGAAATAAAGAAAATAAAATAACCTTCTCAGAAAAGAATAGTAAACCATATGATTTTTATTAATTTTATATTCACTGTTTATATTATTTATACTATTTTAAAAAACGTGGAAATAATAAAAATATTAAATTTTGTAGCTAAAATATAACAAGAATATGATTTACGATTGAAGACTTTACAAATGAAAAAAGAAAACTACACGAAGACTTTAGTGAGAAAAATGAGAAAGATAAAGCTTAGTTTAGGAAAATAACATTTGCAATGGAAATAAATTATATTGTACTTTGTGTTAACTGTTAATAATAATAAAATTATAATTTCATTAACAAATCAATGTTCATTTTAATAATAAATAATGATTGAAATTTGTTCGCCTGGGGTCCAACTACAACACTCAAGAGGTCTGGTTCGGACCGCGGGACGCCAATTGAGTACCTCTGTCCTATATAAACAGAAAAATACATGTAATTTTTAAAAAAATTATTTAGCTAGTAAAATAAAAATAAGATTAAAAATAAGAAATTCATCATTGTAATAAGTTAGCGCTCAAATAAGGATTTAAATTTTACAAAAATAAAAAAAATAAATTTTAAAATTGTTATCAAATAAAATAGAACCTCTGTAATGAAGTTACATATTCTAAAATAGTCACAATAAATGTCATAATTGTTTAAAAATTAAGCCATCTTATTACATTATTTAGCAAAATACAAATTTCAAAAGAAAAAGTTGCAAATTTGAGAACTATTAAATATCCTTATCAAGAATCTTAGGACATTAGAATTTTAGCAGAAAATTAATTTAGGGGTTCTAAATATGGAAAACTATTTAAATAATAAAAAATTCAATAATTTACTTAGATTTAAAAAAAATTGGAAAACTGCAAATTTATAAAAATTTGGACAAATAAGGGCGAATAAAAAAAATCAAAAAATTTAGAAATCTTAAGACTAAAGTAAACTAACTTGAATTTCTTTTTTAAAATATTAGATTCTGATAATTTCTTTTTTTCATTTTCTATATTTATCCAAGTTGTACAGTTATTACTAACTCTCAAATTGAATTTTGTAATAAACTTACTTAACTTGAATTTTGTTGACACTAGAGTTTATGATACTTAAAATTTCTTTTTTAACTTAAATTAACTTTTCTCTATTAGGATTAAAACAGTTTACTTTGATCTAAATAGAGTTATTAGAATCAAAAACTGAATGTTGTGTTACTTTGAGTGCATCAACAAATTGAGCATACGTTTATTTTTTTTTTGACGGGTGTTTCATGCAAGGGAAGTAGAAACTTCCATATCTGCACTGATGAACTTTTTACGATAAGTTGATGACATCGCCGGGATTCGAACCCAAAGGCTTTGGATCCGTAGGCGACGCTTCTACCTATCAGCCCACCAGCCCTAGAGGGCTTTTTCCTAGAGAGCATACGTTTATTCGAACACGACAGTATTTTTTGTAGGATTAGATACGTTTATAAAACTTATCAATTCATAAATAATTACATTCTTAACTTCCAAGAAAATGCCTTCAATAAGAGTTTTAGGATTTTGTATTTCAGAATATTTTTCGATAAAGTCATTTTTAATTTTATCTAAATTTCCAATTAGTTGGCAATGATTATTTTGATTATCAAAATTAGTTAGTTTATGGATAAAGTTGAATAAAAATACTGAATATAAAAATACACAAAATTAAGAAGTAATTTAAAAGAAATAAAATTAAAGCTACCCTTAAAAAGCAAGCAAAAAAAATAAAAAAAAAAGGAGAAAAGTGAAGTTTGAAATTTAGAGAAATGACAGCATTGAAAAACTTTGTTCAAAAACCAAAAGTCTTTCTTATATATCATTTAGAAATTTTAACTATGCTTTAGTCGAGTATTCGACCATTGAAAAATAATTATTTTTTGTTCTTTTGATTGAACTGAATCAATATGCTCAAAAATAGTTATTATTCGGCTAGAATAATATCTAAAGCGGTACGTATGGTCAGCCTAAAACAAAATAAATACATATTTAATCAAAACTACAGACAAAAATTACCACTATTTTTATTTATAAATTGTATTGTAGTGTATTGCAATTTTTCCTACAATGTTTAAACTATATTTTCATATGATTCTTTCAACTTTTAGCTATCCCCTTCCTCCAAGGATGATTTTCCACAAAATCTAGTAATTTTTCTTTAATTGTGCAATGATATATATCAGGCGAATTATGATAGATTTACAAAATTCTTACATAATTTTAGAATTATTTTCTAAATTTATCCTTCCACAATCTCTGTTAAGGTGTACCTCTCAGCTTAACAGTTGAAGCCTAGGTGTTCGATCCTCAAGAATCACGACTCTTAAAAACAAAATCAAAAAAGGTGATTAACCATCTCAAGCATAATGCGAGCATATAGCCTTACGGCTGAAAGTGCTTTGAAATCTTCAACCAAACAACCAATCAAATTTACACTAATCTTAGAAAATAATTTTCTCTTCTATAAATGACCGATAAAAGATTTAATTAAAATATTTTAAAATAGAATATAACGATTTCGACAACCTGATCGTAAGATATTTTTGTTTCAGCCCATTGTAATTTTTTTCTAGCTACGGGCTTGTATCTAAAACCCGTATTGGACGACAAAAGCGACTAATTTTCTTTTGCACGAACTGTTTCTTTATGCAAATGTATCTCTATTGAACGACCACCAAACTAAACGGTCAATGGTCATTATAATTAAATTGTCCACAACTTTATTCACTAAACCTCATGTTGATAACAGTAAAGTTGTTTAAAATAACTGATAGATAATAACATACATGTTTTGTTTTGTAAAACAATATTGTAAGCTGTCAAGAGGAATAATTTCTTTAACATACTAAATTTCCGAAGAGATTTAATGAAAATCTATCTATATCATATAAACTTGTAAGAAGTACTCACATTGTGAAGTAGTTTTGTCATCCTTTGTATTTTTCTATTAATCAGCTGGTGTAAGTGAACATCTGGTAAACGATTCTTTTAAAATATTCCAAGATTATGGTAAATACATTTTTAATGAAGACGAAATAAGTCTTTTTTAGATCGCCTCTGATAAAAAGTGATGTTGTTAAAGGTGATAAGTAAATCTTGAAAAAATTAAAAGAGCGTCATACGTTAATTTTGGCATATAAGTCAAGTGCTGAAGAGTCATTTTTTTGAAATAAAAAGAGTAAAGTTTAAAACAAATTTATTTAAATAAAACCCACGAGTTTTTATTAAGTTGAAGTACTAAATGTAGAAGATTTAAATGGTTTTCAAAAAAATGTTTTATAAAATGCCGCTTACAAAAAATCTAATTGAAAAAACTATAAACGAGAAAAAAATTGCTTCTGGACAAAACCATTTCGATAATTGTAATAAGTGTTTTCACAAGTTACAAGTATCCTTGAGTATCACTGACTGTTTAGCATGCTTTCACACACTTTGTAAATACATCCTGATGCACCGCTAAATGTTTTTGTATATATATATAGTTCACATTTTATATGTTATCTTTGTAACGTAATTGTTACCTTTTTACGTGTTACAGTTCCTTCAATAAAGTCGATTTTCACTACTCCTTACGCCATAACAATAATCATATAATGTTCTGAAAAAAATATATAGGAAAAAAACTAAATATTGAAAATATTGGATTGAAAAAAATATGTAGTTTGGGGAAAAAATCAAACACCAAAAAACTCCTCTTGTCAGTACACTAATAATGGTTTAAAAGTCGTCTAAACTACATATATGTTAGTATTAGAGTAATTCAATTAAAAAAGCATAGATTTATTTTTGAAAAATATTGAAAAATTTAAAAGGACACATAAAAAATCTTGGATCATGGGAAATTCTGCCTCAAGACCATATTATTATCTATAGATACTTAGAGGCTAAATTATCTTGAGGCCGAATTGATCTCCTTGCAATAATAAGTTTAACAAAAAAAAATTTATAAAATAATTTAATGAGTTATGAGTGATTTTGACAAAAAAAACTCTCGTAACTTTATGATGTGAAGAAATTGGTTTGTAGTAACGCCATCTTGTGATTTTTGAAAATTTTTCTATTTGACACTTTCTTGGTTTTTTGTTTGAAAACCAATGTTATATCTTCTATTTTAAATTCTTGAAGGAAAACCAAACATGTTAAAATTATGTTTATTCTATCTTTATTATCGATTTGTTATCGTTTTTCAGACATATCAGCTAAAAAAATGTATAAAAGTTTTTCTACTTTTTTATAACCATTTTTTTGCATAATTAAGTAAGTATTCAGTGTAGAAACATCAATAATGTTTGACAAAATAAAAGTGAATATCTATTGGATCTACGCTGACATGTAAAATCTTGAATTCTTTTATCCATATTGTCTATACCACATTTATTTTCGTTGTAATCATTCAGGGTCATAGCGACAAATAAATTTAAAATCCTCTGCTCAGAGTCCTTATACTTTTTTTTCTTTGAAGGTAGTTTGCCTCAATTTACTTGTATGAATTTGTTTTTGCTAGACTTTCCTCTTTTTTTAAGGCATCAATCAATTTCCATATGTTAGGATGAGAGTTTGTAACTGAAGTTCTAAGAGAGCTATGAAAACCTTCTAAGTTGTTATTTACCATGGGCATTTTATTGACTGTCCTTTCATACACATTCCACAACGGTATAGGAAACAGAGGATCTAATTGTCTTCTCCTTGATTCCGGGCCTCATTCGCCACCAATATAATTTGTTGCGAAGTACAAAACAATTTCTTCAGGAATTTCATCATCATCAATTAACTCCTCAAACCCTGGAACAACGTCATTTAGGGGTAAAAAAGCCAGTGCTGGGAAACAGTGCACATTCAAACTAAATTCGTCCTCTTGATGGTATAGTTCCTTGTATCCTGCTTGAACTATACCTTTGTAAACATTATAACAAAATATTATATTGGTGATTTATAGTTGTAAATATTATATATAAAATTTATTATATATCTAAAATTATATTATATATCTGTAACGAAATGTCCGGGTACCAACAGATCTAGTAACGAACTGTCCCGTAGCGAAGTGTTCAGCAACGAAATGTCCTGGTACGAACGGTCCAGTAGTGAACGGCCCGGACAGTCGTAGAAACATATCGTCCAAAAGAGTATAGCTGTTCATCAATTGAGAGATTTACATTTGGCTCATAATAAACACTCAAATTGTATCAAACATTTCAAAAACATACCTTACAGCTTTTAGTTTATTCAAAATTTTCTACTTTTTCTATCTAAAATATTGTCTAACGATAAACATACCAACAATTCTTTCAGACGATTTTTAGCTAAAGTTATAGGATAGATCAGAAGAATTTCTTTCATAAAAATAAGAAATACACAAAGTTATTTAGAAAATCTTAGAAGTAGATTTTGCTTAAAGTTCAAGTGATCGCATTTTTTGAGAATCATTTGAAATTTCGTATTTGCTTTTATTTTGCTCATTTAAAACCATGATCTATGCCCTTTTAAGGGCTATATTTTACTTATTTCATTTTATTTATTTTATTACTACATGAAAATTGATAAAAAAAACTCTAAAATTAAAATTATCTCTTCATTTTGTTTTTGAAACAATTTTTCAATCGTATTTAGTTGGTGATGCATTTTGTATCTTTTTGTGATTTACTTATACTCTTTGAATTAATTTCAAGTTGGATCATATTAAAGAATGAAACTAGTGATATGTTGAAAAAATTAGAATATAATATAAAAGTAAATTTTGCTCTATAACGTTCAGTAAAAAATATGCAATAACTAACACTCTAAGAAATTTTTTTATTCTCGAGAATTACAAAAATTTGTCATAAACAGTATCGTAATCATTTAAATATCCAAGTTTTATTGTACCTGAATTTTAGGTGCATACTAAAATGAGAATAAAAATGAATTGTACGTCATTCATTGAGTTATAATTAAACTAATAGCGCACCATAATTAGTTCAAAATAAAAAAATATAGTTAATATAACTAGAAGCGCCATTACTATAATTAGAAAGCGCAAATAATAAGTAGTTAACTTTCGTTAAAAAATTTTTGACAAAAATTCATCGATCAATCTTATATTATATCTGTTAGAAGTTAAAAGGCACTAGAAGTTTGAAAATTGCAAATTATAATAAATTTGATTGAAATTTGAAAAGCCAATCAAAACATTCAAAAAAAATTTGATTGACAGATACGTAAACTGGACAATTACCAAAAGTCCTTTTGACTACAATTGTAGTTTATATGTCATAAGTTTTGACAATAATTTCATTCATTTATTTTTCATATGACACCTGATACGCTTAAATTCTTTAATGTATTTTGAATTCATGTTTCAAAGATATATATTTATAAAAAATTTTAACTGTTAAAATATTTTTACTACAAATGTAGTTATATGGGCTGCTAAGGGTTAAACTGTCCAATGAGAAATTGGGTGTGAGAAAAGATCAGTGTAATTCTGTTTGTCATGGTTATTATCAAAATACCATTCTAAACTTATTAAAATTAAATATTAAAGTTTTTAAAAGGAATATCATGGACATTCAAACAGAAAGAATCAAACATTTTATACAACATTTATTTTCTTTCAAATTATTTGTTAACTTTTAGACGCAATATTGAACCACACATTTTTCTTTCTTTATTGTGATTAAATTTAAAATAATCATTTGATTAATAGCAAATATTTTAAAGGTATCAAATAAAATATACAAAATGAGTTGACTAAAAGGCTGCGAAATATTTTAAACATGACATTAAAAGAATTTTTACAAAACTCTTGTCCTATTCTTATCAAAAAGATTTTTTCATCCAAATGCATGGTTTAAAAAGAAACGTGTTATTTTGAGTGCTAAATTTTATGTTATAAACATCTTTCCTATATTGTCTGCATATTAATAATACATATAAAAAAATTCTTTGTTTGTATATAACAAGTTGACACGCAAGCTTTTTCTTTTTAAAGAAAAGAAAAGTTTGTTGCGGAATTGAAGTTGTATTTGGATAACAAAATTTCTTTGAGAATAGCAAATTGCATAACAAGTGAATTAATAATAGACATCTAATTTCCATTTCTTCAGGCATTTTTTATGCGTTATCTTCTTACTATTCAAAGCATGCTTATTTGTTTAAACGTTTTCCCAATTCTCAAGTCAACTTTTTTTATGTAAACATATCTTTCGAATCAATTATCATCATAACTCGTCACTTTCTAAAGGATATAACTTAGTTCTAAGTCTTTCACTTTTTAAGTTAGCTTAATTTATAACATTAATCTACTGTTATTTATTTATTTTCAGATTATATATGAGCCCCAAAACATATCCAATATATTTTTTTCACTCCTCGATCCCCCCTAAAATTTTAAGGTGTGAACCCGCTAGATAGACGAGTCAGGTTTTGTTCAATCTTATATGAAACCATAATAAATCTAATATAATTTAGTGCAAGAATTGATAGCAATAAAATTTGCACACTATTGAAGAAAGACAAAAGAGTAGAAAATATAAAGTTTAAGTTTTAATATTTAGTCTTGCTTCTTTGCGTACTTAAAAAATAAAGTGATATAGTAGAGATAGATATTGCGTAACCGTTCAAGGATAATTTGGCCTCAAGGCAATATTAACCCATTTACAGCCAATGTTCCTATTTTGGAATATAAGTAATTTCATCTTCGTCTGCTTTTTTCAATGACTTTGAATGTAAATCGTCTGCGTTTTTTTTGGATATTGTCTGCTTGGCCTTAAATGGGTTAAATCAATATATTTAGAAGCCGAATTGTCCACAGGTAAACTCGTCTTAAGACCGAATTGGTGTACTCCTTATGTAACATATGTATACATATAAATTATATGAAATTTAACATGTGTCAGATATTTGCTTGTAGTTTGCAAATTACTCAGCAAATTAAAAGCTCCTTTTATAAAATCTAAATTCAACTTCGTCTGTGAGTTTGATTTCATCCATTTTATATCTCATTCAGTTACTTTTTAATTATCTGAAACAATTAAATAAGATTTTTTATAAACGCTTCAATTACATAACTGTTTCGATGGTGAAAATATAAAAAAAAGTTTTTTGGTGTGATATATTAAAGGAGACGTTTTTTATAGTTTTTTGTTGCCAAATAACATAGTTCAATATACGAGTCAGTGCTAAGTATGAGTTGTAAGACCAATTGTTCCTCTAAATATTTACTTATCTCAAAAATTCCAATAAAATTTCTCAATCTCAACGCATATGAGAGTAAAAAGCATTCATGTATTCCGAAAAAAATATTTTATTATGTATCTTGGAAACAAATTAGACGCAACATCTTTATACTGAACGATTGCTGGTTGAGGATAAATTGAATAGTCTATTTTGTGACTGTAAATGTTTTGCGAGTTGTCTTCAGGGAATTTTGGTGGATATGGATTCGATGCAGTTTTACTCAAAGCGCGGCGGATCTTAGCAAATTATTCATCCTGAAACGTTTCGCGTTTAAAACTAATTCACTCACAAAGACTTACACAGGGCCTATGAGTTGGTGTTCCAGCAGTTACATTGTTTCAGTGCCTGAGATCTAGCAAGGAGCACATGACGAAAAACTCCCCTCAAAATCAAAAATGTTGTCAGATTTGGATTTTAATCTTTGTCAGGTCTGACGGGTGCTTTTTATGCTTCGTGAAATTTAATTACGATTCATGATTACCTTTTGTATTCTGTTTGAATAAGTGTGAACCAAATTGGTGAATAATACCCGCTCAGTGCTCTATAGTTGATTGGAATTATGTAATTAATCCACGTGACAAAACATTTTTAGCCTTAATGTATTAAAGGATTTGGTAAGCTAGTGTGATCTATTTGAATCAGTGGCGGTGAATTCTACGCATATGAAGCATCGATACTTATAAGCTGTAGTTTTTTCCTGGAACTTCAATGTTAACCTACTTTGTCGAATTTAAGACATATTTGCGAAAAAAATGGTAAATATGAATGCGTATTTTATATTGTTACATTATCTGAATAAATGATCACTTGGTCAAGTTTGATACACCTTACTTACTCTCCATTTTTTAAGTTCAAATTTTGTAAGTGTTTAGGGGTTGTAAATGGATTTTGTACCGTATTAACAGCATTACTGCTTAACAAAATTTTTCCGCTCAAGTGCTGGGGGAGAGGCGTTTTTAACCTTGCCATGTTGTTGTTAACTTTTTTTTACATATATATTTAGTGTGGTATATATTTCAAATATGCTGACTCTATGGGTGACGCTGTTTTTTTTATCAAAATAAAAGAAATGTGTCAAAAATGATTTGTATGTCAATTCTTGCGAACAATTAAACTTTTTGTTTTAAAAATTAAAAATTTTACATGTATACAGCCATTTTCAGTAGGTAAAATTTAGTTTTGATGCTCATTTTTATAAAAAATCAATCAAACGTGTGAAAAAATCTATCAAATGAGAAATATTCAAACTTGAAAATAATATAAACTCAATTTTTTTAATAAACCAACTTCTGGTATTTAATTCACTCTGAATATTTTAGTTGTTGGTAAATTAGATATCTCAATAACTTCATTGTTTTGGCTCAAATTAGTTTTTGGCCTGTAGTCTGGACGTCATTTCTCCTTTGCTATTTATATTGTGTAATTTTGCTATTTATTTTATTCCTTAGTAGCTTTACTTTTATCTGAAATTGATTTTCTCCAATTGGTACTCGAAAAAACTTTTTTCAGAGATTTATTTAGCTTTTTTTGTTACTTACGTGGCAACAAAGCTTTTCTATTAAAGAAACTTGTTGATATCATGTGTTGTATTATCATGTGATATGAATAGATATTCATTCTGTATATTTGGGAACCAATCATTCTTCAAAAGTTGTTTTCCCCATGTCAAATCAATTATTCACTTTCATAATCAAATTATTCATCATGCTCTTTGTTCATATTACAAAAAGTTATACACTTCATCGTCCAATAAATTATCTCTTTTATGCCAAATAAACTAAAATAATAATCAAATTATGAAATTATCTTGTCATATGTGACAGTTTTGAAAACTCTTACCGATTAAAAAATGTTCAGCTTTCCTATCCATCTTAGTGAACTGACGATTGTAATCTTAGCTGAGAAGCTAAAGGTTTAAATATTTTTCATTCGTAAAGTAGGAATTTCTTTCTGATATGAGCGGTTTACTCTTCTATATTCCAATAATTAAAAGTTTAAAGGAACAAATAAGATATTGTAATATCCGAAGAAAAATATTAAAAATCTCTATAAAATTTTCATAAAAATTATTTAATTTTTTACTGTTGTTTTTTTTTTGCGATCTGAACAAAATTGTATGAGAATTGGCAAGAAACTTTAATTTTCAAACAAAGGTAAATCGGGTTGTTTTCATGGAGATTGCACCATTGCACCGCTTGTTTCGGCTTATGAGAAAAGAAGGTTTGATGCTGGATCGAACCTAAGATCTTGTGTTATTAATATACTGCAGCATAATGGATCAGTTGATATGTAAGATTCTCCTCGACATAGAAAGGAAGAAACGCACAGAAGAGATATACTAGCGTTTCATTATAAATTTATAACCTTCAATGATATAACGAGTAGCGTTCTCACACAACGATGATGATTCTTGATTCGTTATAATAAGACTTACACTCGGGCTCTAGCAAATGTGAGTTTATCTACCTTATGAATAATTCTAAATCGAAGGATTTAAAATTTAAAGAGATAAGATGCAGATTAAAATGGGATATAGCATTCTGCAATTATTTGCATTTGCTGAGGATTTAATATTAATATATATAAATCTTAAGCCAAAATATCAAATAATTGTATGTTTTTGTTTCTCTAACTAAGGAGTGTTCAAATTCATATTAAAAGGTTGTATATATGGTTGATTGGTTGGAGATATCAAATATATGCTCGCATTATGCTTAAGATCGTTAATCACAGTTTTTGTGAATTTGTTTTAAAAGTTGGGAGCATTGGGGATCGAACCCCTGACCTTATACTGTTAAGCTGAGAGGTACACTCTAGCAACCATTGAGACCCAGACATTATATGGAGAATTATTTATTTACCCTTACTGTAGCAAGTTTTTCAATGGAGCATAGGATTGTCAATTTTAGTGAATAAAAGTTGTTATTTCCATCATTTTATAAAAACTGTCTCGAAAATGGAAAATATGGATTAAAAAATCTAAAATACAACACTAAGAAAAAATGGAATTAAAGCAACTTTGAATTAAAAAAGACACTTAGACATTACAAAGTTTTCAATGCATTCAACTTATCAATAAGGAGCTTTCTAATAGGAAATTTTTTTAATTCAAGTTGTTCTCTTAAGAAAAGCAAACTAGTCAAAAGTTAGACATTCTTAATAAAGGAGAAAATACAGAAATTTTTTTGAAAAAAATATTGACAAATAAGTGGAGAAAGACCAAGAGTAGCTAATATTGGAAAATGGTCTGAAATGCAATACAACAAGTTAAACGCATTTCTTTTCTCTACAATTTAATTTAAAAAAATTACATTATGTTTTAGTTTTTGCTGCTGGATAGAACGTATTGAGTGAATTTACTGATGTTAATCTTGGAGATGTAACATGGAAAGATCTGAAGCGGCTTTCACTAGCCGGAGGAGTTGGTTTGGAAATCAGAGGTCTAAAGGAATTTGAAGAAAAAATATTGAAAAATTTTGAAGCACCCTTCAAGTTTAAAGAGATCAAAATTAAAGTCACCTAGGAAAATGCATGAATTAATACCGAGTTATGATTTGATAGTAAGGTTTCAAATTGGCTTCAGAGAGCGAAGATGGTTTTCGACATATTATAGATATACAAGAACTTAGATCTTACAAGTGAAACACTAATTGAAAAAACCTTAAAATATTTGCTATCATTTGTTACAGAACATATGTTGTACTTGATTGATTTATGGATGTAAAAACCTAGACCTGCATGAGAACTGATTCTAGGGGGATAAAAATAAAATTATAGCCAGAAATATTAAAAAAAATTTGCAAGTTCATCTTTTAGCCAAACTCCCGGCAAACAAAGTACTATATGAATAGGGATCATTAGAGAATTAAATAGCAAAAATAAATATCTAAGGATTCAAACTTGTCATTTAAGTTCACAATATCCAAGCCATTAAGATGTAAAGGTTCAGAGAGATTACAAAAGAATTAAAATGTGAAATGATAAACATTTTCATTACAAAAACTTATTAAAAATGGAGCTTATTTTAACGTCAATTTTTTAGATGATGAAAATAGCTTTTGAAATTTTTTTTCCTTAAAATCTACTCCGTGTTGTCTATGCCGTGTTGGCATGAGCTGAAGTTAAGGTCAATAACCCCGACCTAAAAACATAATTTTAAGATTTTGTTGTTAGGAATGTTTTTTATAAAAAAATTATATAGTAGACATATGTAAAAATAATAATTGTCAACAAATTTCAATATTTTAACATTTTCGATCAAATTTTAAATAAAAAATAAAATTTATTTTTTTATAAGAGCATGTAGAATCGGTTATATTTTATTGTTATTTTTAAAATTTTTGAAAAATATTGAGTTTTGGTGTTTTTTTAAATGTTATCCTTTTGTCGTTAAAAAATGACTTCAATTTTACCCCATTAAAATTTTGACCACATTTTGTCAAAAATTTCAGGCTTGAAATAAAAACAACCCCCTACATTATTTTTGCATAACTATTTCTCTACAAATTGATGCGAAAATTTTTTGGGGTTGAGACATTTCATTTTTGGAAAAAAGGCGCCAAACTTTGTGACTTTGACCATTTTTTTTTTAAATATTCATTTTAAAATATACAAAGAATAAATCACGTATTCGTGTTTCACATATATGATAATATAAATAAATGTTAAAATTTTTTTTTTTTAATTATTTTAGGATCGGTCAGCACAAATTTGAATTTGGCGATTTTTGATTGGCTAAAATTTAGAAAGTAATAAATGTATGTTTCTAATTTTTACATTAAAAGATGTATAAATTGTTAAATTTCAACATTAACATTTAAATTTTTGAAAAAAAATTTTTTGTTTTTTATTTTCCATTTCACCTTTTTGACGTTAAAAATGAGCCTAAAATATATATTCATTTTGTAAAATTAAAAACCTGTTTCAAAAAAAGATGAACTTTTACTTTTTATTTGATAAAATTATTTTTATTCTGTTGAATTAAAAAAAAAGATTACGCGCATCTTGAATTGAAAGTTTTAATACTTCAAAGAAAAAACATGGAAAAACATTTATTGTAAATTATGACTAAATTATTTTGTTACACGTTATGAACTTTTGAGATAAATATTTTTCACTTTTACAGGTATTGTAGACCTCTTCCATCAGCTTTATTGCTCTCTCTGCTACGATATTTGTACGAGGAACTTCAAGAATAGAGTCAGCAGTCACCCAATGCGTGTTGAAACTTTTTAAAGCTTTTTGGCATTTCAGTTCAATGAGACAAGCTTTAATTCTATCATATATTTCTCTTGAATATAATTGATTTGAAAACCATGCTGTTTTCCATGCATTAGCTATGAAAGTACAAGCAATTTTTAACTGGTTTCTACATTTTGGAAGCAAAAAGAAGGATATTAAAGTTAATATTGCCCTGGAATTCCATCTTGAGTGGTGAATGCATGGTAATTTTTTCCATTTAATAGAAGGCCAAACGCCTTTTTTATTATAAAAATTGTATGCTTGACATAGTTCAAAGAGAGACTTAAAGTCGTCTCTCCAGCTTAGATTTTCTTTAATGGGAAAGCCCTTTTCTCCTAAATAGTTTTTTTTTGTAATTCTTGATAATCCTCTAAAATTTCTTTAACATAATCATAAGGAAGAATTGGAGATTGAGATTTTTCTTCATATAAAAAATCAAGAAAATGCCTCAAGATTAAATCCAGTATGTGATGCTGGCATCCAATAAATTGGGGTTTGTCAAGTTGTTTTCTTTCGAAGTGATTAAGAATTTTAGCCACCACGCCATTTTTTCGGACTGTATTTACAGCTGTTGTGTCAGAAATGATCATCACAACGCTTTTCCACGCATCATATTCACCGAGAAGAGATTTCAAAGCAGCAAATATGTTTTCAGCAGATCCTATCTTACAAGAAAGAATGCCAAGGTAAAGATTTCTTTGTGGATTGACTAAACAAACCACTTGGTACTCTTGAATTTTTATTTTCTTACCATCAAAGTGCAAACAAAATTTTTCATTATTAATAAAACAAGAAAGTTTGTTTTTAATTTTCAATGAAGTTTTTATCAACTGACGCCATATGCCTGTTTGCGATGGTGTGGCTACATTCATCCCCTGATCAAACAAATTCTTCAAAACAGTGGCGGTTTTTCTTGTGGATAAATTTACTTCTGAACATAATTTAACTGGAGTCTTGGTTGTTAGATATTTTTTAAAAGAAACAAGTTTCTCTTCAAAACATGAATCTATAGTTGATTCTTCTGCATCTGTATCATTAAAATTATAAGATTGAAACTCCACTAATGAAGAAGTTTTCTTTATTCGTTTAGAAGGATGGATTTCTGAAATTTTTTTTGTTGTATATCCAATTTGCCCTTTATAATAAATTTGCTGTAACTAAAAATCTATGTCTGTTTTACATAGCCACACACCAGTTTTTTTAGTTATATGAAAAACAGAAAAGAGATTTTTTTCTTACTCTTCATTATGTCTTTTTTTTGTAATTTTCAAATTTTTCTATTAATTTTTTTATTTTTCAAACAACTTGTTGCTTAAATATATAGGGAAAATTAAACTTCAACCAAAGATTTGATAATTCTTCTGAAATTTTCTTTACTGGATTAGATTTACTTTTTATTTGATCAAGTCCTAAAAATCTACCGACAATATTCTTATTTAGAGGAAGCTTACACATCAAATCAAGTTCTTCTTTGATTTCGGGAATGTTCAAACTTCGTTTTGTTTATCTTTTCAATTGCATAGTAAAAGAAAAGTCTATATTAATAGAATAGAAGAATTGTGATGTTCAGAGAAGTGTTAATGACAAATAATTAATGACAAAAATAAATATAACTATGACAGATAATTATGGTTAAATGAAAAGATATTATGTGTAAGTTTATAAACAAAAATGATGATAATAGTAATAATAATAATAATAATGAAGAAGGGTTATTTGAATAATACAATCTTCCGCACTAATGGGAATTGTCTATGCCATATTTCTTGACAGGCTTTCGTTCCCTTGTTGATCTTCTTAGGTGTGGTGCTTCCACTTTTGATTCTTCACCGTTGCTGGGTTCTTCGTTTGGAGAAGGATCCTTAGTGTATTCAGAGCAAGAGGTTTCTTCTAATTCCTTTTCAGTTTGGTTGGGGGCAAGATGCTTGAGAGCCGCGATTTTACCCTTGCGCATTGCGGATTAATTTCCAAAAGTTCGACTAACTCCACTTGAGGCTTTGCTTTCGACGGGATAGGGAATTTCTTCATCCAAACAGTTTTTGTATTAGACAGCCAATCTGGAACTTTATTGTTGGCGCTGTTTCTTTCAAACTTAAATAATCTTTCATGCGGAGTTTCATTAGTTGATGTGTTCAGAAGTGTTCGGAGTGCATTCAAGCAATCTGGAAGAACGTCTTCCCATTTTTCGATGGGCAGTCCTTGAGTCTCTGTTGCTAAAGTGACGGTTTTCCAGATAATTCCGTTGTATCTTTCGCATTGAGAATTGCCTTGAGGATTATAAGCTGTTGTGAAAGTCGAGGCTACGCCTTTACTTAAAAGAAAAGTTTTAAGTTCACTCGATAAAAATGAGCTCCCGCGATCTGAGTGTACATATTTAGGTAGTCCAAAGATTGCGAAAACTTCTTGCAAACATTTTATTACCGTAGTTGCCGTCGTATCCTTGCAAGGAAAAGCAAATGAAAATCTAGAATACTCGTCAATAATAGTGAGAATGTACTTGTTCTTGGTTTCTGATGGCAAAGGACCTTTGAAGTCGATAGATAGTCTATCAAATGGTTTTGTAGACTTTACCATGTGGTCTCCGTAGGACTTGAAGAATCTTGGTTTGCATTTACAACAGACTTGGCAGTTCTTTGTCATCACTTTTATTTCGTCCATTGAAAAGGGTAGGTTCTTTTCTCTGACAAAGTGACTCATTCTTCGCACTCCAGGATGGATCAGTGAGTCATGCAGCTCTTTTAGCTTCGTCGAGTCTTTTGAAATTGAACATGCACGTGATAACGCATCTGCAGATAAATTGTCGATTCTAGGTCGATACTTGATGTCAAAGGAATATGGAGCTAACTCCAAACGTCAGCGAAGCATCTTGTCGTTTTTGATTTTGTTCTTGCCATTATTGCTAAAAATGCAGGAAACTGCTTTCTGGTCCGTCACTACGGTAAAGTGTTGTCCAATTAGGAAGTGCTTCCAGTGTCGTACCGATGCGATGATGGCGTAAGCTTCTTTCTCCACGATGTGTGCTTTGGTTTCTGCTAAATTAAGAGTTTTGGAAAAGAATGCTACAGGCCTTCCATTTTGCAAGAGTGAGGCGGCGATTGTCTTCTCTGAAGCGTCTGTTTCCACAACGAATGGCACACCACTCTTGGTTGCGTGTAAAGCAGATCTACCAATTTCTTCTTTGAGAGAGTGAATTACTTTTATTTGACTGTTGGTTAGAGGAAAGGAGGTCACTTTTGTTAGAGATTGAACTTTCGTGGAGTAATTGGAAATCCATTTGGCGTAATATGAGAAGAATCCCATCATTCTTTTCAATTCAGCAGAACTTCGCGGTATTGGCATTTCTGTCAGAGGTTTGATGCGATCCTTGTCAGGCCTTAGCTCCCCATCACCAATATCATATCCAAGAAACTTGATAGATGCGAGTCCTTGCTTACTTTTGCTCCAATTGATGTTTAGTTGATAGGAATTGGCTGCGTTAAAAAAAGACTTTAGATTGCGATCGTGTTGCTCCAAAGTCTTCCCACAGATTATTACATCGTCTATGTAAGAAAAAGTATCACTAAGTTTATTTAACGAAATAAAGTTATTGATGTATCGCTGAAATGCAGAGGCCCCATTGGTTACTCCCATCGGAATTTTCGTGAATTGATAAAGTCTACCGTCAGCTTCAAACCCAGTGTACATTCGCTCGTCTTTTCCCAGTTCCACTTGATAATAAGCTTCGGAAAGATCAATTAAACTGAAGTATTTGAATTTGGCTACTTTATGTGCCAATTCATTTACATCAGGCAAAGGATAGGCGTCAGCTAAGGTAAACTTATTTATCGTGCGTGAGAAGTCAACTACCATTCTCTTCCCTCCGGCGGTTTTGGGAACAAGGACAACTTGAGCTCGCCATGGAGAATTGGATTCTTCAATAACTCCAGCTTTCAGCAGTCTCTGGACTTCACTTCGTATAAATCGCTGATCATCTTCACTGAACTTTCTAGTTCTTGTTATCTGAGGTCGATAATTAGCTGACAAGAATCTAAAAAGTTTCACTTCATTCGAGTTCTTTGTGGCACATGTATGACGAGCTTCAAGGTTTCCACTGTGATATTGGAAATCCAAAGAAGGTTCTTTCCCACGGAATTCAATGGTGATGTCTTTATGTCTTTTGAGAAAACTAATTCCCAAGATGACCTCTTTCCACAAGTTAGGTAAAATCAAGAACTCCACATTATCGTAGACTTTATTTTGAATTTGCAATTGAGCACGAGTTCTTCCCATAACCTGCATTTTGAACTTGCTAGAAGCCATGCTGACCTTTTCTTTGCAGGGATATAGCTTCAAATTCAGTCGACGAGCAGTATCTTTGTCCAAGAAGTTGTCGGTGCTCCCAGTGTCGACGAGTACTTGACATTTAGAGCCGTTGAGAAGAACGATGCTTTTCCAGCTGGATTTCTTCGATGTTCCATTGATGTTTGAAACGTTTTTCCTTGCAGATCGACAAACTTTGGAGAAATGTCCAAGTTTACCACACTTGAAGCAGGTATGACGCTTGGCAGGACACAACTCTCTAGAGTTTCTAGGGTGTCTTTTACCTCCACAGAAGTAGCAATTTCCATTTGAAGATTTTAAAAAGGAAGAACAACTATCCATCTCTGACGCTTCACGATTTTGACGGGTTGAGAGTTCATCAGGTTGGTTCTCGTTTGTGGTTGCAGCAAGCGTTAGGGTATTGGACGCGTAGCTTTCGCTTTGGCTTAAAGCTTGCTCCATAGCTCTAGCTTGATTGACTGCGGTGTTGAGATCAAGTTTCGTGTTTTCAAGGAGTCTGGTTCGAATAGCACTGTTCCTCAATCCAGAGATGAGAGAATCTCTTATGAAAAGATCTTTGTGCTCATCGGCAGTTACTTCTTTGAATTCGCAATTCATGGATAACACCTTCAAGGATTGAAAGAAAGAGTCGACGGTCTCGTCGCTTGATTGAACGCGTGTTGAGAGGAGGTGCCTTGCATGAACTTCGTTAGGAACTTTGACGTATGCACTTTCCAATTGCTTTATTGCCATCTCATAACTTGACGCTTTTTGTATGCTTTCAGCAACGTCAGGTCCCAAGTGAATGATGAGAAGTTCAAGCTTGTTGGGACTGTGATCCTTCAAACAGTCAAGGTAGTAAGTGAATCCTCTAAACCAGTGCTTCCATAATTTTCCACTTTGTTCTTAGTTAGGGAGAACGTTGAACTCCTTTGGTCTGACGGCTTTTTCCATAAAGGGTTGGATGTTGAATAAAATTGTGATGAATAGAAAGAATCTGAAAGGCTGGAGCTTTTATTCAACAAATAGCCCGTGAAAAGACATAACTACATATCAGAGGTCTGGCAAGACCTCCGGGGAGACAACTCGCCAAACTTGCCAGCCTTATTATATATTTAAATGTGTAAATCGTAAAATGCTTAAAAAATATACTTAAAATAAAAATTTTCAAAAAATATTTTACATACATATTGAAAGCCACATTTCAAAAATTCTACCTAAAAGTTCAAAAAATTTAACTTTGAAATTGCCGTTTTATTTCATAAAAACTATATGATTGGTTGAAATGTTTATGTAATATATAATAATAATAATAATAATAATAATACTAATACTACCAATACTACTTTTTGGAAATTTTTACTTGTTTGATTTGAAGAAAGAATTCAACTGTTTTTCAATATTTCTTTTTTATGATATATATATCATTAGAAAGCTTATCGTTTGCTACATACTCTAGAATAATTAATTTTTGCAAAAGTTTTAAAAAATTTTAATAAATGGACATTACTTCGAAAAATTTTGTCTAAATTTTTGAAAAAATTACGGACCACCTTTTTGTTTAAGCATAATGTGAAGATTTTTAAAAAAAATTGAATGAAAATGATATCATTGGAAAGGTATACTCTTTGTGGTTAACATAGGCTAGGTTATACAAATAAATATATTTTCATTTTTCCAAAATCTGCTTTTATGTGAGGTCAGTCAAGTTTTATCTAGTTTCAAAAAATACCAATAATAATTAACGTTCTTAATTTATATAATATTTTTTCAATATTTTATATTCACAAAGGTAAAATATGATTTTTTACATTTTAAAATTTCATAGTTGAAGAAAACTGTCGAAAATTAATATATATTTTTTACTTTTTATGGGTCAGTAGTACAGGTCAGTATAATGTTTTTCTAATAAATTTAAAATTATTTTTAAAGTGAAAAATGTTGATCGAATGTACAAGATTTGAAGCTATACTCTTTGTGGGTAAAATAGGCAAGGTTTTACAAATAAATATATTTTTATTTTTCCAAAATCCGCTTTTATGTGAGGTCAGTCAACTTTTATCTAGTTTCAAAAAATACCAATAATTAACGTGATGAGTTTATATATTATTTCTTCAAAATTTTATATTCACAAAGGCAGAATATGGTTTTTACCATTTTAAAATGTCATAGTTAAATAAAACTGTCGAAAATTAATATTTATTTTTTACTTTTTATGGGTCAGTAGTATAGGTCAGTATAATATTTTTCTAATAAATTTTAAATTATTTTTCAAGTGAAAAATGTCGATTAAATGTACGAGTTTTGTTTGATAATCGTAGTCTACTTTTATTTAGTTTAGATACAACCTTTCTAATTTTTAACGAAGGGCATTCGTTATATTTATACCGACAGTGTGCGAGGAATAAATCACATTATTGATTGATTTTAGAGCATAATTATGCGAAGAAAAATTAATACATGTTGCATTACGCGTTTGTGAGCGCAGTGAATTCTTATCTCACATACGCTTTACCACATCTTTAGCACGCGTGTGTGGTTTATTAATGTCGATTGAATGTACGAATTTTGTTTGATAATCGTAGTTTACTTTTATTTAGTTTAGATACAACCTTTCTAATTTTTAACGAAGGGCATTCGTTATATTTATACCGACAGTGTGCGAATAATAAATCACATTATTGATTGATTTTAGAGCATAACTATGCGAAGAAAGATTAACACATGTTGCATTACGCGTTTGTGAGCGCAGGAAATTCTTATCTCGCATACGCTTCACCACATCTTTAGCACGCGTGTGTGGTTTATTTTATCGGGCTAGTGTACGCTTAGTTTATTTGTAGTGTTCCTAGCTTAAATCTTAGTCAAATATTAAAACGCTTATAACTTTCACATTTCTCAACAAAATGCATCATGCGATATACCAAATTAAAGCATTTTTTATGGGCTTTCAGAATACATTACTTATATCACAAGTACTTAAGAAATACCTTTTACTGTTTTTATTTTCCATGGGCTTCATACCATTAATTAGCAGATAAGGGATGCATTTTAAACTAAAGCTCCTTTCATTAGGACAAATTTTTACCTATATTATGTGACAATTTCCAGCACAATTATAAAGCGACTCTACTCTCAGAATCTAAATTTATTTGTAGATTTTTATAAAATAGTATTAGTTTTTCCATTTTTTTTATAAATTAACCTTCGTTTTTTTTATTGGTCAGTATAATGTTTTTCTAATAAATTTAAAATTATTTTTGAAGTTAAAAATGTAGATCGAATGTACAAGTTTTGTTGGATAATCGTAGTCCACTATTTATTTTTAGATTTTTATAAAATCATTTTAGTTTTTGGTTTTTTATAAATTAACATTAGTTTTTTACTTCTTTTGAATAATCATCCAAAATTTAAGTGCGGGTTTGATTTACACTTTGATTCGAAAAAAATATGTTTTGGATAAATATTTTTTTTATTATTGTTTACTGCATATAAATTTCTAAAGAGAAGATAAATAGATCAAAATATGTGTTTTAATCAATTTTTCTCAATAAGTATTGAAGCTATGAGGTAGCAAAATATGAACAGAAAGTTTGATATTTTTTGATTTTTTAAAGAATATTTTTCGATTCTTTGATCACAGAATTTTATTTTGATTATTTGACAAATATAATATTTAAAATCGTCCAAATTGCAAAGTATAGGTATTTTAAACAAAACAGTAATATATTTGAAGAAATAATTTTCAGTATAAAGAGTTTAGAAAACTCTTCTCTAATATGTAATGATATATTCTCATAACCTGTACGGTTGAACGCGGGTAGACAACTTGCGTGTTATCTCCAACCCGTATATTACGATGATTCTTCTCCAACCTGTATTCTACGATGATTCATCTCCAAACTATATACTACAATGATTCATCTCTAACCTGTATACTACGATGATTCATCTCTAACCTGTATACTACGATGATTCATCTTCAACCTGTATACTACGATGGTTTCTATTCCATGTACAAATAACTAGGGAGACAATGTTCAACTTTCTGTTCACATTCTGCTAGATGTAAGATTTGATATACCTCATTCGGGGAGACGATGCTACTACCTATATACATTATACCTGTATACTACGATGGTTCATCTCCAACCTGTATACCGCGATAATTCATATCAAAGAATCGAAAAATATTTTTTAAAAAATCAAAAAATATCAAACTTTCTGTTCATATTTTGCTACCTCATACGATGTTACAAAAGTTATTACCTATACTTTGCAATTTGCACGATTTTAAATATTATATTTGTCAAATAATCAAAATAAAATTCTGTAATCAAAGAATCGAAAAATATTCTTTAAAAAATCAAAAAATATCAAACTTTCTGTTCATATTTTGCTACCTCATACGATGTTACAAAAGTTATTACCTATACTTTGCAATTTGCACGATTTTAAATATTATATTTGTCGAATAATCAAAGAATCGAAAAATGTTCAAATCAAAAAATATTTATTCTTTTTAAATATATCGTTGGCTCCTCTTACTTTTAGTTACGTATGTGCATAATTTGATAAAAATTAATTATTAAAGACTAGGTTTATCTTTCAATTTTAAAAGTAAGGGGAGCCAACGATATATTTAAAAAGAATAAATATTTTTTGATTTGAACATTTTTCGATTCTTTGATTATTCGACAAATATAATATTTAAAATCGTGCAAATTGCAAAGTATAGATAATAACTTTTGTAACATCGTATGAGGTAGCAAAATATGAACAGAAAGTTTGATATTTTTTGATTTTTTAAAGAATATTTTTCGATTCTTTGATTACAGAATTTTATTTTGATTATTTGACAAATATAATATTTAAAATCGTGCAAATTGCAAAGTATAGGTAATAACTTTTGTAACATCGTATGAGGTAGCAAAATATGAACAGAAAGTTTGATATTTTTTGATTTTTTAAAAAATATTTTTCGATTCTTTGATATGAATTATCGCGGTATACAGGTTGGAGATGAACCATCGTAGTATACAGGTATAATGTATATAGGTAGTAGCATCGTCTCCCCGAATGAGGTATATCAAATCTTACATCTAGCAGAATGTGAACAGAAAGTTGAACATTGTCTCCCTAGTTATTTGTACATGGAATAGAAACCATCGTAGTATACAGGTTGAAGATGAATCATCGTAGTATACAGGTTAGAGATGAATCATCGTAGTATACAGGTTAGAGATGAATCATTGTAGTATATAGTTTGGAGATGAATCATCGTAGAATACAGGTTGGAGAAGAATCATCGTAATATACGGGTTGGAGATAACACGCAAGTTGTCTACCCGCGTTCAACCGTACAGGTTATGAGAATATATCATTACATATTAGAGAAGAGTTTTCTAAACTCTTTATACTGAAAATTATTTCTTCAAATATATTACTGTTTTGTTTAAAATACCTATACTTTGCAATTTGGACGATTTTAAATATTATATTTGTCAAATAATCAAAATAAAATTCTGTGATCAAAGAATCGAAAAATATTCTTTAAAAAATCAAAAAATATCAAACTTTCTGTTCATATTTTGCTACCTCATAGCTTCAATACTTATTGAGAAAAATTGATTAAAACACATATTTTGATCTATTTATCTTCTCTTTAGAAATTTATATGCAGTAAACAATAATAAAAAAAAATATTTATCCAAAACATATTTTTTTCGAATCAAAGTGTAAATCAAACCCGCACTTAAATTTTGGATGATTATTCAAAAGAAGTAAAAAACTAATGTTAATTTATAAAAAACCAAAAACTAAAATGATTTTATAAAAATCTAAAAATAAATAGTGGACTACGATTATCCAACAAAACTTGTACATTCGATCTACATTTTTAACTTCAAAAATAATTTTAAATTTATTAGAAAAACATTATACTGACCAATAAAAAAAACGAAGGTTAATTTATAAAAAAAATGGAAAAACTAATACTATTTTATAAAAATCTACAAATAAATTTAGATTCTGAGAGTAGAGTCGCTTTATAATTGTGCTGGAAATTGTCACATAATATAGGTAAAAATTTGTCCTAATGAAAGGAGCTTTAGTTTAAAATGCATCCCTTATCTGCTAATTAATGGTATGAAGCCCATGGAAAATAAAAACAGTAAAAGGTATTTCTTAAGTACTTGTGATATAAGTAATGTATTCTGAAAGCCCATAAAAAATGCTTTAATTTGGTATATCGCATGATGCATTTTGTTGAGAAATGTGAAAGTTATAAGCGTTTTAATATTTGACTAAGATTTAAGCTAGGAACACTACAAATAAACTAAGCGTACACTAGCCCGATAAAATAAACCACACACGCGTGCTAAAGATGTGGTGAAGCGTATGCGAGATAAGAATTTCCTGCGCTCACAAACGCGTAATGCAACATGTGTTAATCTTTCTTCGCATAGTTATGCTCTAAAATCAATCAATAATGTGATTTATTATTCGCACACTGTCGGTATAAATATAACGAATGCCCTTCGTTAAAAATTAGAAAGGTTGTATCTAAACTAAATAAAAGTAAACTACGATTATCAAACAAAATTCGTACATTCAATCGACATTAATAAACCACACACGCGTGCTAAAGATGTGGTAAAGCGTATGTGAGATAAGAATTCACTGCGCTCACAAACGCGTAATGCAACATGTGTTAATCTTTCTTCGCATAATTATGCTCTAAAATCAATCAATAATGTGATTTATTCCTCGCACACTGTCGGTATAAATATAACGAATGCCCTTCGTTAAAAATTAGAAAGGTTGTATCTAAACTAAATAAAAGTAGACTACGATTATCAAACAAAACTCGTACATTTAATCGACATTTTTCACTTGAAAAATAATTTAAAATTTATTAGAAAAATATTATACTGACCTATACTACTGACCCATAAAAAGTAAAAAATAAATATTAATTTTCGACAGTTTTATTTAACTATGACATTTTAAAATGTTAAAAACCATATTCTGCCTTTGTGAATATAAAATTTTGAAGAAATAATATATAAACTCATCACGTTAATTATTGGTATTCTTTGAAACTAGATAAAAGTTGACTGACCTCACATAAAAGCGGATTTTGGAAAAATAAAAATATATTTATTTGTAAAACCTTGCCTATTTTACCCACAAAGAGTATAGCTTCAAATCTTGTACATTCGATCAACATTTTTCACTTTAAAAATAATTTTAAATTTATTAGAAAAACATTATACTGACCTGTACTACTGACCCATAAAAAGTAAAAAATATATATTAATTTTCGACAGTTTTCTTCAACTATGAAATTTTAAAATGTAAAAAATCATATTTTACCTTTGTGAATATAAAATATTGAAAAAATATTATATAAATTAAGAACGTTAATTATTATTGGTATTTTTTGAAACTAGATAAAACTTGACTGACCTCACATAAAAGCAGATTTTGGAAAAATGAAAATATATTTATTTGTATAACCTAGCCTATGTTAACCACAAAGAGTATACCTTTCCAATGATATCATTTTCATTCAATTTTTTTTAAAAATCTTCACATTATGCTTAAACAAAAAGGTGGTCCGTAATTTTTTCAAAAATTTAGACAAAATTTTTCGAAGTAATGTCCATTTATTAAAATTTTTTAAAACTTTTGCAAAAATTAATTATTCTAGAGTATGTAGCAAACGATAAGCTTTCTAATGATATATATATCATAAAAAAGAAATATTGAAAAACAGTTGAATTCTTTCTTCAAATCAAACAAGTAAAAATTTCCAAAAAGTAGTATTGGTAGTATTAGTAGTATTATTATTATTATTATTATTATATATTACATAAACATTTCAACCAATCATATAGTTTTTATGAAATAAAACTGCAATTTCAAAGTTAAATTTTTTGAACTTTTAGGTAGAATTTTTGAAATGTGGCTTTCAATATGTATGTAAAATATTTTTTGAAAATTTTTATTTTAAGTATATTTTTTAAGCATTTTACGATTTACACATTTAAATATATAATAAGGCTGGCAAGTTTGCGAGTTGTCTCCCCGGAGGTCTTGCCAGACCTCTGATAAGAATTTGCATAGTAAAAGAAAAGTCTATATTAATAGAATAGAAGAATTGTGATGTTCAGAGAAGTGTTAATGACAAATAATTAATGACAAAAATAAATATAACTATGACAGATAATTATGGTTAAATGAAAAGATATTATGTGTAAGTTTATAAACAAAAATGATGATAATAGTAATAATAATAATAATAATGAAGAAGGGTTATTTGAATAATACAAGTAATAAAAAAATTCATTCAAAAACACATCAGGGTTTTGTTTTTTTCAAAAAAAAGCTGAAAAGTCATAACCCTATAATGTTCACTTCTTTTTAAGAATATAAAATAAAAAAAAAAATTTTTAGAATAAAGCTTTCTTTTCTCTACAATTTAGTTAAAAAAATATATTTTCATTATTCATTATTCCTGCAAAGAATTAGCCGTAGAGAATAGCCAAAAATGTTTAATTTAAAACTGATATTTATATTCACTTTTTACAAAAATAAAAAAACATGCCACATTGTTTATATTAAAAATATATATTTTTACTTTTTAAAATCTTTGAAGGGAACTTGAATCCCAGTATCAATGATCTTTGAAGGGATCAATTTAGGGTACTTAGAATGCATTCTGACTCCAGCGAAGCAAGAGACGAAGGGGAGATGGTGAAGAAGTATAAATTAAAGTCGTCAGCGTATACACTACATTTATTTGAAGAAAACAATTGTAAAAAAGAAAGAATTTCTAGATTTAAACCAGTAAGACCATTGGTATCATAATAAGCGGGTCTATTAAGATTATGAAGAACTAAATGAGTATATTTTGAAACAAAGACTTTTATAGAAAAAAGCTAAAAAATCTGGATAAAAGTTATGTTCTAAAATTTCATACGTCAACGATGAGTGGATAATAAAACCTAACCCTCTATGTAAGGATCTTTTTATAGATGCTAGTATCATGGGAAGAGTGAACCCAAGTTATTCATGGTACTCGAGAATATAATTATCCACTGTTTCATTAGTGAATAAAGTTTTTTTATATAACAATTTTTTTATACCATCATAGTTTGACCATTGGAAATTAGTTATAAGGCATTCTATATATTGTGTTATAAGCACGATGACGTATTCTGTGGAGTAGAATTTTCTGATAAGGGACAAAAGGCTTTAAAGCTAAAGGACAAGTTTGCAAAGTTGAGTGAAACCCATATTATTGTCTATTACATCGATGAATGGAGGATAATTATTCTTCATATCATTTGAATATGTTTTAGTATTGGTAATTGCTGGATAGAACGTATTAAGTGAATTTACGGATGTTAATCTTGGAGATGTAACACGGTAATCAGCAGTCATCATAAGTATAGAAGTTTATACTTTTAACATACTCAAGATTTATTTAACATATGAGCATTTGAAACTACAAGAGAAATGTTCACTTTCCGAGACGTTGTTTGTAACTCAATTGCCATATTTTAAACAGAGATTGATCACTTTGAACAATATGCACACCTGATGGACCAGTTCTTACAATTTTTACTTGTATGACCAAAAGCAAGACATTTAGTACATTGAATATTGGAACAGTAGTAAACACAACACTTACAGTTAAAGCAAATGTACAAGTAAAACTACGGAGACAGGGAAGAAGGATTTTACGGAGACAGTTTTTTTTTAAAAATGACTAAATTTACATTTGAATGAATACAAAAATTCAAGTTTACCTCCTTCGCCAAGCAGATTTTGAAGTCCGTTATTTTTGGTGAATATCTCACGACAGAGATCTTTTTCATCAACTTCATTTTGTATTAGTACTTTAACTTTCGGTTATAAACATTTTCTTTTGTTGAATTTTAAAACAGTTTTCTACAAGAAGGTTTTTGCCTGGTTCAAATGATCTTTTTTAGCCAAAAGGAACTTTAATACCATTATTATTTTCTTTAATATGATTTTTTATTTAAGTGTTAAGCGGAATATTTAGCTTTTGTTTTATCAGGAATAAGTCAGAGTTAATTTTCAAAAGATTCTTTTGAAAAAATCTTTCAATACAAATATGAATTGGTTCAATGGGCAAGAATTTTTTATCATAATCTTTATTAATGATATATATTAATGATTCAAAAATTTTCTCTTTGGGATTATCCCGAGATAGTAAAGACTTTTTGCAGCATCAATTATATTTGAAATATGACTACGCATGGAGTTTTCACAAGTAGAAATCATGCGTTGAAATTTAAACGAATGAAGAAGAAAAAAAGGAAAAAAATAGTAAAGATTTATAAAGACAGATTTTCAGAAGTTAAAAAAAGTAAACTTCATAGAAAACTTTCTTACAGAAAATTACAGGTAACATTTGCTGGTACCAAAAAAATTTATTTTCGCAAATACTTAGTACAAAAATACAAATATTTTTCAAATCAGCCAATCACATAAGTGCATACAACTTAACTTTGTAATGAAATGTATCAGTATTTTAAGAAATTAATTGATGAACAATCAAGAATGAGCAACTCACGGTTAAATCCTAGATGTTTAATTTTGAACTCATTTCCTCAATTGTTAATTTCTAAGATCAAAATTCATGTTTTGTAAGATTTCTATGGACCTAGTGGTGGAAGTGTAGGCGCTTGATCCTGTCGTTATGGTTTCGATTCCGAATTACAACCATCTTTTTGATCTCTCCAGTTATGGAAGAGCGTTCCTCCTTTCATTTAAAAAAAAAAAAACGAATATCTTTTCTTAAAAAGAACAATGTCTCAAATGGAAAGAAGAAGAATTTTTTGAATTATTATTAAAGAGAATTGTTAGTTGTGGAGCACATCTGCTTATAATTACTACCAATGGAAACAGCTCAATTCGGCCTATCGACAATTCTGATATTTTTGGAACCATACCCCAGAATGATGTTTTTTAGTACAGATCTCATTGAATAAAGAGCACCAGATATTAGTACACGTGTGACATATTTTTCCAATATTCTTTAACTTTAGTGAAAGTATTTTCCTTGATAAATTAAAAATTTCTAAAATAGTTCCTATTCTTAGAAAAGGTGATTCTTAAAATATTCAAAACAATACGTCTGTTTCTGTTGTTTCTGTCATTTCGAAGTTTTTAAAAAAGTTTTTATACAAAAGATCAAAAAAGTTATTTTTTTATAATAAAAAAAAGGTAAGAGTTTTACATAAACATATGTAATTTGCTAAAATGATTTTAATTTCTGATGCAATAATTTAATGCATTGAACGTATTTTTGCTCATTTTGAAAAGTTTCTTTTACTTTCATTTATTGGTAACCGGTCATTTGTGAAATGTATCTATTTTATTTCATGTTTTTTTGCTGTCCAAAATAGCCGAATTAAAATAACTGAAGAAACATAAAATTAAAATATATTTAGTTTAATCATTTAGTCTTTGTTAATTTGAAGACATATTAATAAACTAACCGATTTTGTTTTGGGGCAAGATTTTCAGTCGAATCATAAGTCTATTCATTTTAATTTTACAGGTAATAGACCTTCTTTAAAAATTGGGTCCTTACGAGTACTCAAGTGTGATACTCCATCTCTTTTTTCGAAGCTTTCACCGAAGTGCCACCCAGTTCTAACCAAATCACGTAACTTTAGTGCACAGGATAGAAATTTTATTAACTCGGAGATTTTTTTTTTGACAGGGTGTTTCATGCAAGGGAAGTAGAAACTTCCATATCTGCACTGATGAACTTTTAATGATAAGTCGATGGCATCGCCGGGATTCGAACCCAAAGGCTTTGGATCCGTAGGCGACGCCTCTACCTATCAGCCCACCAGCCTTTTTCTTATTGTCTATTGACGTGTTGTTGCCTGTAAACCAGCATAGGTGGCCTATGTATGCGAGGCGCATCAAACAACCTACAAACTATAAACTCGGAGATTGAGAGAATGTTACGAGAAGGAATAATAGAGCTTAGCAATAGCCCTTGGCGGGCGCAAGTATTAGGGGTAACAAACGAGGTAGCATGTTTTGAAAGGATAATAGATAAATTCATTAAAAATGAAAATTTAAATGATACTTATGCCTATCTAGATAACATAACGATATGTGGATTAGACCAAGGCCATCACTACAAAAACCTCAAAAAATTTTTAGAGGCTTATTCCAAAGTGAACCTTACATTCAATAAAAATAAGTGTGTTTTTATTACCAAATCTTTATCAGTTCTTGGTTGTTTAATAGAAGAAGGTAAGATTAAACCAGACCCTCAAAGATTACAACTACTAAGGATGTTAGAAGAGCCCAAAACAAAAAAGGATCTTGAAAGAGTAAAAGGATTCTTTAGTTATTATTCAAAGTGGATACCTTGTTTTTCGAAGTTAATACAACCTCTTATCAATACAAGTTTACCTTTAAATATTGAAGCTAGACAAACATTCAATGAATTAAAAAAAAAGATTATGGATTCTGTTGTGTGGGCTGTTGATGATTCAGTTCCTTTTGAGGTAGAAACTCATGCTAGTGATAAAACAATATCAGCTGTTTTGAGCCAAGAAGGACGTCCAGTAGCTTTTTTTTCTAAAACTCTCACTAAAACTGAACGTAATTACCCTATCATAGAGAAGGAAGCTTTAACTATAATCGAATGCTTGAAGTGTTGGCGACATTATTTAATAGGTAACATTTCTTACTTGTAACAGATCAGAAGTCGATTTCTTTTATGTTTAACCAAAAGTTAACAAATCGTATAAAAATTGAGAAAATATTGCGCTGGAGATTAGAGATTTCGTGTTTTCATTTTGACATAGCGTATAAGTCAGGGTCTTCAAACTTGGCAGCTGATGCACTCTCAAGACTTTGCGCTGTTACAAGTCCAATAACTTTAGAGGAACTGAAAACTTTACACAATAGGTTGTCTCATCCTGGTGTTACTCGACTCGTGGCTTTTGTTAGATCTAGGAACTTGCCGTTTTCAGTAGAAGAAGTTCGTAGCGTCTGCAATGGCTGTCATATTTGCCGTTATGTTAAGCCACAGTTTGATAAAACTAATGAAAAATTAATAAAAGCAATTCGTCCCTGGGAGAAGCTTAATTTAGATTTTAAGGGTCCAATACCAAGTGTGTCTAACAACAAATATATCTTAGTAGTTGTAGATGAATACTCTAGGTTTCCTTTTGCAATTCCTTGTCAAAATACTTCGTCTGCAACTTTAGTTTTTCATTTAACAAAACTCTTTTCTCTCTTTGGTCTGCCAAACTATGTGCATTCTGATCGTGGTAGTAGCTTTATGAGTGAGGAGTTTAGAACTTTTTTGAAAACAAAAGGTATTGTACCCAGTAGAACAACTCCATATAACCCAGAAGGAAATGGGCAAGGTGAGAGATTTGTAGGTTCTATATGGAAATCAATTTTATTGACATTAAAAGGTTTGAATTTTGATATAAGATACTGGGAAGAGGTTATTCCGGTTGCATTGTATCACTTTGAGAACTTTAAAAAACTACTACCACTAACAAGTCACCGCACGAGCTTATCTTTTCTTTTCCTCGAAAAACACAGACAGGAACTTCCATGCCATACTGGTTACTGAGTCCATGCCAGGCGCTCGTCAGAAAGTTCAACCCAAGTAGCAAATACATGGAGCAAGTAGAGGAAGTTGATGTAATCGATGCAAATCACCAGTACGCACATGTTTTATATCCACGTGGAAGAGAAGACACCGTTTCCTTAAAGCATCTATCACCAGCCCCTCAAAGTAAAGCTCTTCAAACCCAAAACTCAAAGGAGTACCCAATGGAAAAGATTGCCGAAAGAGGTGGGCTTACAACAAGCGATTATAAAGGCGGTACCGAATTTGATAAAGAAGAACAAGCGGATAGTGGAGAGACACAATGTATAAAGGAAACTGATGACCAAAGCTCTGAACTCCTTCCAAGAAGATCAAGTAGGGAAAGGAAGCCCGTGGAACGACTTCAAGTACAATGGTGATCTTTGTTTTCATGGAAGGGAAGAATGTTATATGATTGTAAATATATGCTGTAAGCTCATTGCACCTTTTAATTAAAAGGCATCCCTGAGCCAATATTTATTTATGTTAACACTATTTAAATGCCTGACATTGACGCAAGGCATATAGTTGCTTAATAAATTATCTTAACACATAACAGATAGAAAACTAATATATTTAGTTTTACTCTAACCA
Source organism: Nectonema munidae (assembly GCA_030549495.1). Classification (NCBI taxonomy): domain Eukaryota; kingdom Metazoa; phylum Nematomorpha; class Nectonematoida; family Nectonematidae; genus Nectonema; species Nectonema munidae. The sequence goes on from JAUIRK010000824.1 coordinate 93,023, forward strand.
GTTTGGGTTCGATGTACGCACACAACACAACTCTTCTTAATTCCAGAGTATTGACAAGGATCTCTCAAAAGCACTCACCTCAATTTCTCACTTCATTCTACTTCAAATGATAAAACTTATGGAATGTCTTGCAATGCAGTTCTATTAATCTCTACTTATTTGACTCACAGATTTCAATCTGTTTGTAGTGAAAATCAGTTGTAAGAATTTTTAGACACTTTATATGGAGTACCGCATCCGCAAGGCAATATTATAGGACCTCTCCTCTTCATAATCTATATTAATGACATTTTCAAGACTAATTTTTTCAATATGTATCAATACGTTAAGCTTCTATGCGTGATCCCGACCTGACTGATAAACTTTCCAAATTTTTTGATTGGTTATTAAACAATTTATTTAAATGCGAATATGAGCAAATGCGCAAAGCCCGCTCATTTTGTAAAGTAGTCAATCCTGAACTAATTGACGTGAGTTTTGACTTTGTTGATAATTTTAACTTTCTGGGGCGCGTGAGTAACGTTGGTTAGATACTGGTTTTCGATAACTCAAAATCTTAGGCTCCATCCCGCATGAAACTTACTTTCCTCATAGTTAGATACAACCAGCGCGATGTGCCTTCTCGATGATAATACTTCACGGCACAAAATAATAGGAAAGCCACAAGTGCTGCGTGATCCCTTCACTGTACTTTTACCTTTATTTTTACCTTGTAATTGACAGAAAATTAAATTGTAGCTTCCATTGTTTTTTTATTCTCAAAAAAAATCAACTCTATAATAAGAATGCTAAAGCAATTCAGGAATGAAATTTTGATAACGACAAAATTACAATTGTACAAATCGTTTTTCTTGCCCCACTTAATCTATAGTAGAGTTAATTGTGCGCACGCAGCAAACTAAGAGATTTTCTCTGCTCAAAAAAGCTCTAAGAATAGTATTCAATTTGTCGGTTATATCTCATACAAATAGATTCTTCTTCAACAATAATTTCTTGATGTTTGATGATTTGTATAAATTATATTAAAAATAAATTATTATTATAAAAAAAAATAATATATATTTTTTACTTATAGCTCTGAACAGTATTATTATATTTGGAAACGGCCATGTATAATCAAAATAGCTAGAAAAAATTAAAAATTTATTTTGGATTTTCGGACGTTTTGACCAGGCACCTTTAGAGAAGGCAAATCTTTCTTTTTTCATATGTTCCTTATTTATACAACATATAGTATTTTCAAATTCGATATTTCCATATATATATATATATACCATTTTTACTTATAAATTCTCTTTTTTTATCTTAAAATTGTCTTTTTCCAATTCCAATTTGTCTTTTTTAAGTTCTAAAATGTCTTTTTTAACCCTCAATCATACAGCGAAAAAAAAACACTCGACTTGTACAAGCTATTCCATTTTGTGGTATAGGAAAAAAATCATTTTTTAACAAAGAGAAAACTTTCTAAAATTAGTTTTACCTTGCAATATATATATATATATTGCAAATTTATGTAATGTAAATATACCTTGAAATTTTGACAATGTAAAAAAATTTATCAAAAGAAAAAAAAGAGTTTCAATTGAGTTTTTTCTACAAAAGAAGCAAAATTCTAAACGCTTTTTCTAAAATACAAAATAAAATTGAAAAGACAATTTAGGACTTGAAAAAGACAAACTAGAATTGAAAAAAGAAAAATTAGAAGTAAAAAAAGTTAATTTAGGAGTAAAAATGATATAAATCAAATGCATCAGTCATTGCAAGATTCGAAGACTACGTTTTTCAATTAATATATTTATATGCTAGAATGGATGAGTCAAAAGTCTGTCAAATAATTATAAAAATGAAATAATCTATTTCTAGTTATACTTGTTAAACTCTTTAGTATATGAAAGCAATGCCAACTCTGTGAAATACTTGTTTTTGTAAAAAGCGACCTATCAATAAAAAGTTGCCTTGTGCTGCCCTAATAACGAGGGCTACTTTTACAGAGAAACTTTTTAAAATAAGACTTGTTACGTGTTTTAGAGTAAATGTTGTTAGAAATCAAAAGTTGACTTTATTAATTTTTAACTGCCGTAGCAAAAAACATACATTTCGGTTACAACTCAATGAAAGTTGTATGGTCTTTTCTAGGTAGGCGAGAATATTACATTGAAACTAAAACAATTTATCGAATACTCGTTCTTCAAGGAAACATGGAAGTTCCACAAGAGTGTGTATTTGACCCCTTTTTATTTATTATATATTTGATCTCTTCCTTTGCTTGATATTGATTGGAATTTTTGAAAAAATTATATCTATGGAGATGATATTTCTCCATGTTTCAATGTCTCCGATGATAAAACGTTTTCTACAATGAATGAAATGCTGAATAAAATAAGCCCTAATCTTTATAACTAAAATCTTTTTTTACTTTGTTGGTTGGTTGTTTATAGGTTTCCATATAAAGCATTAAAAGGTTGTTAATTAGAAGGCTTAGTGGTAGGAGCGTGACTTATCGACTCAGATGGTCTGGATTTCATTCCTAATCGTCACTACCTTTACCATATGTTCAGTTTTTTTCTTCTCTTGGATGCTATATAGACAAATAAAAAAACTAAAATGTTAAATTAAGGTATAACAAATGTAAAATTCTTTTTCCTCGTTCTTCAAAAAAGGATGCTTCATCTAAACAAATTTGTATTGACATAAAGGCCACTCGAGATGGTAGAATCTTTGAATAATACACTTCATGTTTTCATCAAATTGATGTATAGAACTATTTATTCACTTGCAATTTTTCAATCTATTAAATTTGTTCCTATGAATTCCAAAATCTTACTATATAAGTCTTAAGTTGAATCAAGCGGTCATTCAAATTTGAATAAAATTTTTTTTTTCATTTTAAATTAAAAGTAAAGGAAATGTAGAATCTTCTTGAAAACTTTTTATAAATTTTCAGAAAAATGTAAAATTGAAACAAGCCATTGTCCACAAAGTTCCAGATGTATGCAATGAATATTCTTTATTTTGCCAATATGTTATATAATTCTCCAAGCATTTAATATTCATGCTTGATATGTTTTGTAACATCGTTTTTTTTAACTGGTCTGTATTTTCAGAGGCTTTCATTAGCTATTGTATAGTCCAACTAAGTCTAATCAAAATGTTACTCTTTCTTCTTATCTTCACATCTGAAAGTTTACTTCTCTTACCTCAAGTTCTAATTTAGTTTTTTTACTAAAAAACTATGGTCAGTTGACATCTTATAAAAAAAATCTCAATAATTACATATATAATATATTAATAAACAAAATATAAAAGTATACAGAAACATTTAGCGTGTTTAAAAGATGTACAAAACTTAAAATATGTAACCAATGTTTAAAAGATACTTTTCAAAAAACTTCAGAAAAATTTTTATAATAAATTAAAGTTGATACCCTAAACTAGTCCAAAGTCTAGATAGATTTATCTCCCTTTGTTCTCACTCCTAATCAACTAAATTCTAAATTTGTATTTTCACAGTAATTTCAATAAATTCTTCTTGTTCCTTTCTTTCTTTAGTTTAAAGTCAAAAATAAAAAATATAAAATTTATTTTGTGAAAGGAAAATATCAATTTATTAGAAATATTTAGTGCAGTTTCTCCACAAATTGCATAAAGTGGTTTTCAGTGTTGTGCAAAAGTTTGCATCAACAAAAATGAATACGTAGAATATAAGTGTGTAGTGAAACATTTCTATATCATACACAACGATGAGGAGAAGTTGAGGAGCATTTTGTAGGCTCAGGCTTCCATAGAAGGCATGGACGCTGTAAATAGGTGCGATGGTGAGCAAATAGAGGCCAACGAAAAAAAAGATCGGCAGACATTTGTAGTAGAGTTGTGAATGATTAGTGCCTCCTAACGCCTTTCGATCATTGTTTATTGCTTGCAATGTTATCGCAACACCTTCATTTTCAGGCATTTTTTCCAAACATTGGTTTTGAATCCGTGTATTTTGCAACATTTTCGGGCTCTAATTTCCCGTTCGTGACCGATTTTTCTCTTCCTCTTAAGAAATGTTATGATAGAAAACGTAAGAAAGGAGACGGAATAAAGCATGACAAAAGAAGGAATGAAAAATATGACAAATTCACGTATGTGCGTAAATAGTTTGCTTTCAAATCCGACAATAGCGACACACTCGTACTCACTTGTCTCGCAAGTATTCCTGATAATTCTGAACACGAACAGCATAGGCACATTAATCAAAAGAGACACGCTTAATGAAAGCCAGAAGCCCTTCTGATATAAGAAGCTGTTAACCCATTTCACCTTTTTTAACTTGAATTCGCAAAACCTCGTGTATATGTAGAGTGTTAGGCAGTACCTAGTTTCGATGATAAACACGCTGCGTACAAACTGAAAACAAATTAAATGAAATTTTAGCCATGCACAAGAAAATACGAAGGCACTTTTCATTTCATATCCCAAAAATTTGGCTATGGGCGATACAATGAACAAAAGACAGATCATCAAGTTATTAAGTGCAAAAAGTAATAAATACTTGTAGATTTTGTTTTTTTCATACAACTTCTTCAGGACATGTATTGCGAAGGAATTGCCAACTAAGCCAAACGTGATAAGAAGGAGAAGTGAGCATTTTTCGTATCTTTTGGCTCCAAAACTACAGGGAAGATTTTGATTCATCAATATCTCCATTCTTATAAGTTTTTCAAGTTTGAATGCCAAATGATGAATAATTTCAATGAAGCAATTTTCAAATATTGTCAAGAGGAATAAATGCAAGGTAAATCAATTGAATCATAAATATTTATAAAATATGTAATACTTGATTTCGCATTATTTCCAAATCAATAAATGTTTATCGTCGCCTGCTTTCAGAGAAGTGTTTGGTAACATCTAATTTTATCTGTGAAGCAAAATGAGTAGGCGAAAAGAAATGTTACACAGTATGTACACGTACACTTAATTGGGATCTTACATCGCTGTTTCACACTCGATACTTTTAGAGTCAGGGAATTTTAATCTTTGGCGTTATTTTTTAGATTTGTTCAATTTTTATAAAATACTCACACATAGAGTGAGAGAAATGTTATTACGGCAAATATTTTTCATCTTTCTCATCAGCTAAATACAAAGAACAATTTGCATATCAGAGGTCTGGCAAGACCTCCGGGGAGACAACTTGCCAGACCTTATGGTTCTAGGAAAGTCTCTGAAGTCGGAAAATCACTGAAGTTCAATGGAAAATCTGTGAAGTAATAATTTTTCACGCTTTGTGCATAAGGCGTTCCTCCCTCTCTCTAGCTGGCCTATCTTCCTCTGTGTTACATTTTCTCTTTCACTTTTCTTACTCACCAAAGTGTGACATCTACGCCAATATCACTTACGCTGGGAAACAATTTATAAAGAGATGAGGAAATTCAATGTTTTATTTGAATTAACTGAGCCACACATGGTATATCATCCATCATTACTATTTGGTAATACTAACTCGGGCATTTTATTAGCACATAAGTCAGTACTATTATTTTCACATGTGTGGATTTTCCCACAATCATTCTCGCACTCCTCACTTATTGCATTAGTGCTGCGATAAGAATATTCTCCATTTTTACTATACGTTTAACCTTTAAGTTTATACATTTAAGTTTTCTACAGCTTCAAATTTCAAAAAAGAAATTTTTTCTCTAAAATTTTAAAATCACATGAAAATATTAATATTTACAGACAGCCAACCAAAATCTATAAATTCATGTTCTAAAATTTAGTTTTTATTACTTTAAGTCTTAGAAGGTTTTTAAAAGAGGTTTTTAAAAATTAATAAACTACATTTTAGAATTATATCTCGAAAAATATTTTAAAAGATATTGCTAATATAAAAGCTAGAAGAATCTTTTTCTAAAGGAATATATGTAATTGCCTAGTTTGCCCCTCCCCGTTGACGACCAGAATAATCAGACGATATCTCATGTAAAGCAGAAGATTTGTATTAAAGAGCTTTGATAAACGCAGACGATTTTATTTTTGTAAAGTCGACTATAGTCGGCATTGGGCGTTAACGGGTTAATGTTAAAAGTAAAGCAATAAAAGTATCCATAGTGGCTTAAAAAATTTTTTATGTCTTTTTTCCTGTTTTTTTATATTAAATATAAACACCGATAAATTTTACTATGTAGAGTCGGGGCCCCTCTATCAGAATTATAATTACGCCCCGCAATTCCTAGCACCGGCTCTGAGATTGATGACCATTTTTTTAATTGCTCCCGAGTAAGCGGACATTTCTGTTTTTTTGTGGACTGTTTACCTTAATGTTTTAACTGTTTTGGGATCATATGAAGAACAACCAACCCAACAATTTTAGGGTGGCTATTCTTCAGAAGAGAGATTTTAGGGTGGCTATTCTTCAGTTGAGTTTTATATTTATTTAAACTTTGAAATGTGTATTGTATAATTAAATCGAGCGTATACTAACCAAATTGTTTTTAATCGGATTACACTGATACTGATTTCCTGAAAACATACTATATATAATCACTAGTATATATTTAATCTTATAACACTGTATAATCTTGAAACAATATCCTGTTTTGCAAGTCAGCTATATAATATTATAGATGTATACTAATTGTTTATTTTTTTAATTCTTCTCACAAAATGAATTTTCAAGATTTTATTTTGCCTTTACTAAATCAAAATTTTAATATTTTAGTTTTTACTAAATAAATTTTTTTAATTTTGCTTCAGTGGTATATTCTGTATAATATTATTGGAAAACTATTTGGGGTGGTCGTCCTTCAAAAGGGTCATGCCAAAATAAACTAAATAATAAACTAAGCAAAATCTTTAAAAATATTTTTCGAGATATAATTCTAAAAATGTAGTTTATTAATTTTTAAAAACCTCTTTCAAAAACCTTCTAAGATTTAAAGTAATAAAAAACTCAATTTTAGAACATACATTTATAGATTTTGGCTGGCTGTCTGTAAATATTTATTTTTTGATGTGATTTTAAAAACATTTTTTAAAATTTTAGAGAAAAAATTTCTTTTTTGGAATTTAAAGCTGTAAAAAAAAATTAAAAAAAAAAACTTAAATGTTTGAAAAGTGAAAAAAAACCGCCATTGCTAAATGAGGTGAAAACGATAATTTACAAAATTCATCATGCATAATGAATTAATATTATGAGAAAGATGATCTCACTTTTTATTTTACGTTTTGTAGTATTTTGTACGTCATATAATACAGAAAAAGTTCTGGCAAGACCTCCGGGGAGACAACTTGCCAGCCATATCAGAGGTCTGGCAAGACCTCCGGGAAGACAACTTGCCAGCCTTTGTAAAATGCAAAAAAAATATACTTAAAATAAAATTTTTTAAAAAATATTTCACATACATATTGAAAGCCACATTTCAAAAATTCTACCTAAAAGTTCAAAACACTTTAGCATATAAATTTCTAAAGATAAGTAAATAGATAAAAATATGTGTTCAAATCAAAAAAATATTTATTCTTTTTAAATATATCGTTGGCTCCCTGTGTAACAAGGAACTGTGTAAAATTTGTTTTCGCCTACTCATTTTGCTTCACAGATATTAATTTTTAAAATTAGATTTTACCAAACACTTCTCTGAAAGCCGACGACGATAAACATTTATTGATTTGGAAATAAAGCGAAATCAAGTATTACATATTTTATAAATATTTATGATTCGATTGATTTACCTTGCATTTATTCCTCTTGTTAATATTTGAAAATTGCTTCATTGAAATTATTCATCATTTGGCATTCAAACTTGAAAAACTTATAAGAATGGAGATATTGATGAATCAATATCTTCCCTGTAGTCTTGAAGCCAAAAGATACCAAAAATGCTCACTTCTCCTTCTTATCACGTTTGGCTTAGTTGGCAATTCCTTCGCAATACATGTCCTGAAGAAGTTGTATGAAAAAAACAAAATCTACAAGTATTTATTACTTTTTGCGCTTAATAACCTGATGATCTGTCTTTTGTTCATTGTATCGCCCATAGTCACATTTTTGGGATATGAAATGAAAAGTGCCTTCGTATTTTCTTGCGCATGGCTAAAATTTCATTTAATTTGTTTTCAGTTTGTACGCAGCGTGTTTATCATCGAAACTAGGTACTGCCTAACACTCTACATATACACGAGGTTTTGCGAATTCAAGTTAAAAAAGGTGAAATGGGTTAACAGCTTCTTATATCAGAAGGGCTTTTGGCTTTCATTAAGCGTGTCTCTTTTGATTAATGTGCCTATGCTGTTCGTGTTCAGAATTATCAGGAATACTTGCGAGACAAGTGAGTACGAGTGTGTCGCTATTGTCGGATTTGAAAGCAAATTATTTACGCACATACGTGAATTTGTCATATTTTTCATTCCTTCTTTTGTCATGCTTTATTCAGTCTTCTTTCTAACTTTTTCTATCATAACATTTCTAAAGAGGAAGAGAAAAATCGGTCTCGAACGGGAAATTAGAGCCCGAAAAATGTTGCAAAATACACGGATTCAAAACCAATGTTTGGAAAAAATGCCTGAAAATGAAGGTGTTGCGATAACATTGCAAGCAATAAACAATGATCGAAAGGCGTTAGGAGGCACTAATCATTCACAACTCTACTACAAATGTCTGCCGATCTTTTTTTTCGTTGGCCTCTATTTGCTCACCATCACACCTATTTACAGCGTCCATGCCTTCTATGGAAGCCTGAGCCTACAAAATGCTCCTCAACTTCTCCTCATCGTTGTGTATGATATAGAAATGTTTCACTACACACTTATATTCTACGTATTCATTTTTGTTGATGCAAACTTTTGCACAGCACTGAAAACCACTTTATGCAATTTGTGGAGAAACTGCACTAAATATTTCTAATAAATTGATATTTTCCTTTCACAAAATAAATTTTTTATTTTTTATTTTTGACTTTAAACTAAAGAAAGAAAGGAACAAGAAGAATTTATTGAAATTACTGTGAAAATACAAATTTAGAATTTAGTTGATTAGGAGTGAGAACAAAGGGACATAAATCTATCTAGACTTTGGACTAGTTTAGGGTATCAAATTTAATTTATTATAAAAATTTATCTGAAGTTTTTTGAAAAGTAACTTTTAAACATTGGTTACATGTTTTAAGTTTTGTACATCTTTTAAACATACGCTAAATGTTTCTGTATACTTTTATATTTTGTTTATTAATATATTATATATTTAATTACTGAGATTTTTTTTTATAAGATGTCAACTGAGCACAGTTTTTTAGTAAAAAATCTAAATTTGAACTTGAGGTAAGAGAAGTAAACTTTCAGATGTGAAGATAAGAAGAAAGAGTAACATTTTGGTTAGACTTAGTTGGACTATACAATAGCTAATGAAAGCCTCTGAAAATACAGACCAGTTAAAAAAACGATGTTACAAAACATATCAAGCATGAATATTAAATGCTTGGAGAATTATATAACATATTGGCAAAATAACGTATATTCATTGCATACTTCTGGAACTTTGTGGACAATGATGGCTTGTTTCAATTTTACATTTTACTGAAAATTTATAAAAAGTTTTCAAGAAGATTCTACATTTCCTTTACTTTTAATTTAAACTGAAAAAAAGAATTTTATTCAAGTTTGAATGACCGCTTGATTCAACTTAAGACTTATATAGTAAGATTTTGGAATTCATAGGAACAAATTTAATAGATTGAAAAATTGCAAGTGAATAAATAGTTCTATACATCAATTTGATTAAAACATAAAGTTTATTATTCAAAGATTCTACCATCTCGAGTGGCCTTTATGTCAATACAAATTTGTTTAGATAAAGCATCCTTTTTTGAAGAACGAGGAAAAAGAATTTTGCATTTGTTATACCTTAATTTAAGATTTTAGTTTTTTTTAGTTGTCTATATAGCATCCAAGAGAAGAAAAAAACTGAACATATGGTAAAGATAGTGACGATTAGAAATCAAACCCAGACCATCTGAGTCGATAAGTCACGCTCCTACCACTAAGCCTTCTAATTAACAACCTTTTAATGCCTTATATGGAAACCTACAAACAACCAACAAAGTAAAAAAAGATTTTAGTTATAAAGATTAGGGCTTGTTTTATTCAGCCTTTCATTCATTGTAGAATACGTTTTATCATCGGAGACATTGAAACATGGAGAAATATCATCTGCATAGATATAATTTTTTCAAAAATTTCCATCAATTTTTCCAGCAAAGGAAAAGATCAAATATATGATAAATAAAAGAGGGTCAAATACACCATACAACTTTCATTGAGTTGTAACCTAAATGTATGTTTTTTGCAACGGCAGTTAAAAATCAATAAAGTCAACTTTTGATTTCTAACAACATTTACTCTAAAACACGTAACAAGTCTTATTTTATAATGTTTCTCTGTAAAAGAAGCCCACGTTATTAGGGCAGCACAAGGCAACTTTTTATTGATAAATCGCTTTTTACAAAAACAAGTATTTCACAGTGTTGGCATTGCTTTCATATACTAAAGAGTTCAACAAGTATAACTAGAAATAGATTATTTCATTTTTGTAATTATTTGACAGACTTTTGACTCATCCATTCTAGCATATAAATATATTAATTGAAAAACGTAGTCTTCGAATCTTGCAATGACTTGATTTATACCATTTTTACTCCTAAATTAAATTTTTTTACTTCTAATTTGTCTTTTTTTAATTCTAGTTTTTCTTTTTCAAGTCCTAAATTGACTTTTCAATTTTATTTTGTATTTTAGAAAAAGCGTTTAGAATTTTGCTTCTTTTGTAGAAAAAACTCAATTGAAATCTTTTTTTTCTTTTAATAAATTTTTTTACATTTTCAAAATTTCAAGGTATATTTACATTACAGAAATTTGTAATATATATATATAGATATTACAAGGTAAAACTAATTTTAGAAAGTTTTCTCTTTGTTAAAAAATGATTTTTTTCCTATACCACAAAATGGAGTAGCTTGTACAAGTCAAGTGATTTTTTTCGCTGTATGATTGAGGGTTAAAAAAGACATTTTAGAACTTAAAAAAGACTAATTAGAATTGAAAAAGACAATTTCAAGCTAAAAAAAAGCTGGTTGTATCTAACTATGAGGAAAGTAGGTTTCATGCGGGATGGAGCCTAAGATTTTGAGTTATCGAAAACCAGTATCTAACCAACGTTACTCACGCGCCCAGAAAGTTAAAATTATCAACAAAGTCAAAACTCACTTTACTTAGTTCAGGATTGACTACTTTACAAAATGACCGGGCTTTGCGCATTTGCTCATATTCGCATTTAAATAAATTGTTTGATAACCAATTAAAAATTTTGGAAAGTTTATCAGTCAGGTCGGGATCACGCATAGAAGCTTAAAGTATTGATACATATTTATAGAAAAAATTAGTCTTGAAAATGTCATTAATATAGATTATAAAGAGAAGAGGTCGTATAATAGAGCCTTACGGATGCGGTACTCCACATAAAGTGTCTAAAAATTTCGACAAATGATTTTCACTACAAACAGATTGAAATCTGTGAGTCAAATAAGTACAGATTAATAGAACTGCATTGCAAGACATTCAATAAGTTTTATCATTTCAAGTAGAATGAAGTGAGAAATTGAGGCGAGTGCTTTTGAGAGATCCTTGTGAATACACTGGAATTAAGAAGTTGTGTTGTGTGCGTACATCGAACCCAAACTGGTTAGAGTAAAACTAATTATATTTTAGTTTTCTGGATTTGATAGCTTCAATTTTATAAGTAGTAAAGATGAAAAGGTCACTTCACACATAAGGAAAAGGAATGAGAATTCTCAGCATACCTTCAGCCAAATTTGGATATGGAAGTAATTGCTTGATCCAAAATTGATTCACTGCTAGGGATTCAAAGTCAGTGTTTGCACAGTCAGATGTGATAAGATCAATGAATTCCTCTTGATATCTTGCAGAAACACCTTCAATTTTTGCAGCAAATGGTTTTCTAAGTAAGCTATGGGATAACTGAGGCTTTTCTGGAAAATATCGACTAAACTCTTCTTTTAAAGTCGCCAAGTAATGAGGTCGGACTCAGCAAACTGTGAAAACTGTTGTTGAATAGAACATCAGTCTCATTTTCTTCAACAAATATACTTAATGTCTCTTTTTTATCCTTGACAGACAAAGATCCAGCTTCATTTGGAAGGCATTTCGTTTTTCTCCAAAATCAGGTGTTGGAAGTCTCTCTGAAGTGAAAGATTAAGGGAATACAGAATTGTGAAGAAATCTACCAAGTATGCAGTTTTTACCAAATTTGAAAGTTTTGTTCTTCCTTGCTGAGATAGGAATTCTCTCACCTCAGCATTCAACGCAAAAAATTCTTCAATACTTTTCCTTTTGCCAGCCATCTTACCTCAGTGTGCAATAGAAGAACTGCATGCTTGGAATCCATTTCTCGGTACAGTTTAGCCAACAAGCGATTGTTCAATACATTTGACTTTATGAAGTTAACTATTTTAACTACTGATTGTATAACAGTTTTCAAATCTGTTGTCAATGTTTTTGAAGCTAATACTTGACGATGTATAATGCAATGAACTCGAACAGCTTGTGGAGTCTTTACCATCTGTTGAAACCCAGATCTACAGCCTAGCATAGACGGTGTACCATCAGTACATATGCCACCAACATTTTCCCACTTAGTCCATGTTCTTTAAGAAATGTTCCTATTTTTTCATTTAACTGAAATTTAATTATTCACCAACAACTCATTTGTTATTTCTTACATATGTTGGCATGTCTTTCTGCGGCTTACTGTAGGTTTGTAAACATCAATATCTTCGGCATATATGATTTACAACTTTCCAAATACAAATTCAGTGTTGGCTCAAACAGACTGGTAGCAGAATGACACGCAGAGATGCCAGATGCAAACTCTTAACTGACACAAATGATCCGAGACAGGCATATATATTATATATATATATATATCCGAAGAACTATGGATACAGGTATAAATGGCTAAGAATCGGTGATCCCAACAAGTTAATGCTAGGATTAAAAAGGTCCAAAGAAAGACGATAGACAACTGAACAATTGATTGCCCTAGTTAATCATGGCATTAAAACAGGGAAATAGTTCAGTTTGAACTAAAGTAAATTTTATCCTTTGTCTTTTAGAATTAGACCTATATATACCCCCTCAGGTCGGAATAGGGCAAGGTTCGGGAAAAGCCTACTGAATCGTCAATCCATTGATATCAGCCAAATCCCTTATAAATCATTATCATTTATAATAAATCTTTGATATTGGAGGGGGCGGACTTTCAAGCGTCTTCCAAAAAAGACAACAAATTTTTTTGAATTCCTACTCCTCTCTTGTCTATTATTCTATTCATTCTTAATTAAACTTAATGTAAACTTTAACCCCAGCCCTATTAAGCTTAGCGTCAACAATGAATGAGGACTTATAAATAGCAACATGCATAACCAAACTTTCTCCCTTCAAATAGATGCGCACCATCTCCAAATTATGTGTAGAAAAGGGGTAAAGATATCAATTAATAAAAAAAATTAAAAATTTTATTCAATAAAAAAAATCATTCATTAATTTTCAGTTGTTCCATTTCTTCTTCCTAAAAAATGAAAATGTTTTATTGAGAAAAAACACATCCAAATTACATAAATTTTCTGAGGTAATTTCTATCAAAAATGTAAAACAGAGCCAAAGTTAGAAAAATGTGTTAGAATTTTTCATTCTTTTTAGTGTATAAAAATAAGTGTAAGTTAGTTAGACCCTCAAAAAATGTATAAAATAAAGATAAAATCGTGGAAACAAAAATCAAACAATAAATTAAGATTGCATTACTTCATTTTTCTCAAGTTTAAAAGTTAAATTAGTGCAAGCAAACACAAAATAGTCAAACTATAATTTTGCCCGAGTCAGCTTCCAAAAACAAAGTTAAAAAATATTAAAATGTAATAATAAATTTTTTATGAAGCAAAATAAAATAGTTAAATGATACAAACAGAAAATAGTCAGACGATAAATCCAGATACTATTACTTGGACGTTCTACAAAAAGTAAAATGACAACTTTTAACTTTTTGCAATGATTTGTCATTAATAATAACTTTTAAGGAAAAAAAAGTTTATCAGAAAAAGTTATAGAGCTTCAATAAAAACTAAAAAAAATGTAGAGCATAACTTAAGTCTTTTGAAAACTAATTAGACGTATCCACTACAGCATATACTCTATAAGTGGCATCGCTGTTTGGTTGAGATGATGGACTCAGCGCGGAAGCCTCTGGGTTGGATTTTTCATCGATACCAATTTGTTCATAGTTTGACATAAGTGGTACATCAGTGCCTTGAAAAATTTGCTACATAATTAACATAGGAGACAAAATAAACTAATAAAGCAATTTTCACTATTTTAAAACGAAACTGTCTGTTCTCAGAATAATTTCAAAATAATAGGAGGCTTAAAAAATGAGATAGTTTATTTGATATTTTCAAGTTTTTATAAGCAGCAAAAGACAACGTTGAAGTAGCTATATGATATTTAGTATAGTGATTTGGTAACGCTTGTATTTTTTACATTTTGTAAGGAATCATAAGTATACAAAAAACGGTAGTTCAATCACTTTTCATAAAATTATTTAAGTCTAAACACAAAATCCTAAAAAACTATTGAGTTTTTTTGACTATTTCTGTGTACAAATAAAATTCTGACAGCTGTCATAAATAGATCAAGTACATTTTTACCAACTGAAACATTTTGTTCCGGTATTATATTTTTATTATAATAATAATCAACAAATTTTCGTAAAAAAATGATTAATTATGTAGTGTAATACTTACAAAATTTAACAATCGAACATTATAAAAAAAATAGGGTATTTTTGCTTTTAACCGAAATTTTAACGCGAGTCTGACAATATTCATTGATATAAAATTATAACGATTGATAACTTTATTTTTCTCTCATTTAAAAACATAAACCAATTTCCATTTTTACAAAATATTTGGTGTATTAAGTTATGTTAGTAAAAATTTGAAAATAAAATATGAAAACTTCGAATTGTGAGAGCCAGTGAGTTAATTAAAGTCAAAACATGATCTGAGATCATTCGAATTGATGGAACCAAATTTTTACCAAAAATCTCCGATTAATTTGAATAGCTGAACTTTGGTATCACTAAAAAAAGTTCTCAAAATATTGAACTTATATTCCGCTAATAACTAGTTTCTAATGAGATAAAATAAAATAATTTCTAATTTAACTCTAAATACAAATTAGAGAGGATTGAATGAAAGAAGAGAGCATGAACGAGAGAAGAGAGCTTGAGTGATTGAGTTTTAGCAGAAAAAGCGGAAGATAAACAGAGGAGACAGGAAAAAATCACTGTGAGAAAAGATGAGAAAAAACTGGTGGATTATCATGTGTTTGCTCAAAAATATTACAAGGCCCATTGACACACGGTGATAAACATTGCTGTTATTGTGTCCATATTGAAACAATAGATTATTATTATTATATAGTTCTCAAATCGTTTGTAAAATATTTTTGAAAAGGAATTTCAGTGCAGCTTGGTGGCATGATGTTTGACTCGAAAGTCTAAATTTCCTCTTTTATTTACTTATTTTACATTGTCGTGTATTCGAATGATCATTACATCCTATAATGCGATCATCATACATGTTTTATAAAAAGCAATTCTTACTTACAGAAAATTATTGGGGGCGAAGGTCATTTTCGCCCCCCCCCCCCCTCTCTGAAAATACATTGGGTGAGCCCCTGATCTTGGGTTATCTAAAATGACACAGGAAGAGAGGGGGATGTAGTGGTTTGAAAAAGCAGACAACTTAGAAACAAGGGAGGAGATTGGATATGAAATGTAAAGAAATTATTATCAAAGTTGTCATCTCACTAAGGGTGTGTACAGACAATTACTCAATAGATATTCATTCGCTGGGGCAGTTAATCACACAAATTACGAAAATAAATATGAATAAAAATTGAAAAAAAAAATGTTGTATTGATTATATATGAGTGAAATTTCATTGGCTACAATTTATTTAATTATTGAAAAAGTCTAAGTAATAAACTTTTTACTGATTAAAAATGAGTGTCACGTGGTTAAATGTCTCGTGAATAACTACCATCAAAAACCTTTTGAATGTCTCTAAAATTATATTTCAAGTGACAGACCATAATAAATTAAATGATTATGAAACATTAAAAGATTTTGATGCAGTTATAAATGCAAAAACATTATTATAACAGCCATTTAAAAAAATAGTGCAATTTCTTGAAGTCAAACTTTTCAATAAACTTTGCTTTTTTCATTTTTTTGAAAAAGTGAAGAAACTGGTATTTTAAAAAATTGCATCATATTTGGCATCAAAAATCATTATGGTACATTTTAAAACTCCCACTTTCATATAGTTTACTAAACCTTTCACTGGACATTTCTCTGAATCTTATTATTTGTTAGACTGGAAGGCAAAAGGCATGTAATTATTTTATAGAAAATAAAATTAAAACGAATCAATAAAGTAACTTTTTTGTTTTTAGTTTTTCTTTGCATCAATTCATAATATAGTTTACAAGGTTTATTTTAGAACTGTTTCAATCCAAAATAGCATTTGATTTGAAGCCAAAATTCAGAGAATCATATAAAGAAAACCTCTCTGCTATCCAATGCTCTGGGAATAAGTCTGAACATACTTTCTTATCTTTTCACAATGTTGTTGATCGGAGTTCAGTGTAATTCTTAAAATCACACAACCCAAAATCCGCACTATATCATTTGATCAAAGTACATGCAGCCAAGTTACAATGCTTTCTTGTGAGATATTGGTTTGTAGGAATAACTAAACCTTTCTTGTGCTTTAAAAAGTTAGCACAGTTTGAACTACATTCATCATCAAAGAAACAAAGAGCTGTCAAAAGAAATACTTGAGTGCAGTATTATCTATTTATTTGAGTATTTCGTTAAAGTATGTATGCTAGAGGAAATGATATGGACATTGGAGAAATGAAACACAACAGCAGTTTAAAGGTTGAAGAGAGATTATGGATATAAATAATGGCATGTATAACGAAAAAAAGTGTAATGATCAACAACGTGCCTAAAAGATTGGAAGGACGAAAAATGATTGAACAGTGTCACACGTCATTTAAAACAAATTCCATGCATATATGAAACAACTTCAGTAAGAGAACACAGAATGCAAAGAAAAAAGAAGGGTTGAATGAAATAAAATGGTAAAAATGTGAGGAAAATTAAAGCTAATTAAATAAATAATTTAAAAAAACAAAATGGTATACGAATAATGATAAATAAAAGAAATATATTAGAATGTGTCGGAAATTTAGGAAATTACTTCGAAAAAAGAATATATAGAAGATGTATTGCGAGTAATTCATGACTATATTTCTTATATTGCACTGAAACATCTCATTGTTTCTTTTTGAAAGAAATGAAAAGCGAACAAGATATGGGGGTGGTAAAGAAGGCGACACACATTCGCGAAGACATGCATATAACAAGTACACAGCCATGAATTATGCTTTTCATCATGGGATCATAATGAATCGGTGCGGGAGGTTAAAAGCCATTTTGAATGATTGTAGTGGGAGGCGTCGCGCTAGTGACTCCCTGATGCAACGAAGTTTGGCTGGTGGGAGCTTGTTGTAGAAGGGGAGATGAAGGTGGGGAGGAAAGTGTTGGTGAAGGGGTGGCAGATGATGCGGTTGATAAGATTAAACGGCTGCATTTCGAAATGGATGAGGTAACGGGAATCCCGGCTTCAGCGAGAACATCTGACGCAGTGCAGGCATTCTTCTAGAAAGTGGAAAATTGCGAATTTGATCAAATAGAAGAAGTAAAGGATGTGATAGACAGGTAATATTACTCTCCTATCCCAAGTAAGTTGCATTTTTTTAATTTATCCAAAAATTCCCATGTAAAAATATTTATGCAAATTTGGAATAAACGTAATTCGGTATTTATGTGTTGTAAGATTTTTTAAGTAGTGTAAATTTTCAAATTTTCGCCAGTCATATATATTTGGGATTTTCGCAATTTAGCCAAAGTATAAATATCTTGAAAATACTTTTGCGTAGTCGAAATTTGTAAAGATTCCTTCTAGGCGCACAATCACAATTTCAAGTGTTTAAGATTGCCGTCTAATCTCTAGGAAGCTTGAATAAAATTGAACCAACCAATAATACAGTGTCAAACGCAAAAAATCCGTCATCAACATACGTCAGGTTTTTTTGAGAACAGATTTCCTTTAGAAGAAAATTGGCTTCACATTATAATATTAGAGGATTTTGTGTGTTGAACACTGCATTTTAAGGATATACAAATTTTAATGTGTATACTTTCGCATTTCTATTTCCTACTTAGTTAGAGGAAATTGAATCGGTTAAAGTAAAAAATCAGGTTGAAGATTTGCAAAAAATTTAAAACATTGTGCCAATCAAGAAAATAAATAGGGATTTTTGTAAAAATAAATCAAAGATAAAAACTTACACACGGGAAAAAGAGAAAAAGCATTTCACTGCCTAAACTTAAAATTAAACGTCTTCAACACGTGATTTTGTTTATACACTATTTCTATATTAGTTCAATTTGTAAATAAAAAGGCATAAAATAAACATAATTTATATTTTCCCACCATTTTTACTTGTATGTGTATAAAGAGTGTTGTAATACCGAATTTAAACTTTTTTGTCATTTCTTTTTTACGATTACAAAATAAGTTATGAAGGTTGAAATTTTTCAACTTATTCTTCAAATAAATTAAATTTTCTAATTTCATTTATACATTTGTGGCTGGAAGGGAGATGAAATTTTTGTTTCTAAATGTAATACTCTCATCTTTACTAAAAATGTTGATTTTAAATTGATAATATAATATTTTTAAAAAAAATCTAAATGCTACTTCTGTTTAGAAGTAGAGAGCAAAAAAGCACACTTGTTTTGACAAATTATGAAGCAATATTAAGTTGATGTAAATTGATAAACAATTTTCAATTTTTGCACATGCTAATAATAACACAACCAGGTACTTATAAATATACATTCAAAAAAGGATGAGGAAACTTAATAAAAAATACTACAAAGAGTAGCTTCTAGTGTGATTCATAGAGGAGATAAAATGTAATGGTAATTAATTAATAAGTTTTTCCACAAGTTTTTCTTATTTTTCACGTTGATATTTTGTAACACCTCGCAAGTTCTTTGTATTTTGCTTGTTGGAAACATTTTCATTGGAATTTAGTGATACATACAACCCATTTTAGTGATGTATAAAAGTATGTCATATTTTCATATGCGCTAGAGAGGCTGAATCAATCTTTTGATTGAAAAACAATATTTGAGAGGAAAGCGATAGTATCTACTTTAAAAGAATGATATACCATTTTAGTTTTTAAATCACAAATTGTGTTCTTTCAATTCTATTTTGTATTTAAAAGATAAACAAAATAAAATTTTTCGAGTTGAAATTGAATTTCAAATTCTTAAGGAAGTTAATTGGCATTATTGGCAGGCGAATTATATTTCATCTAAAATACCATGAATCAATCACTGATCACCTCAAAGTATTTCAAATGAACACTTTTACAAGTAGGTACAAAACTTTAGGATCATGAATGAAAGTTAAAGGCAAACCTTGCTAGCGCTTTCACTGACTTCAAGACTGCTTGAATACACAAACTTGGAAGGAACATTTTTTCTACGATTTTTGTTTGCCAGGTTTGACGCGGCCAAAGAGACGGGTGAAGAGAATGGCCCGTCACCATTCAATGCATCTTCATCGTCATCTCCTTCTTCTTCTTCTTCTTCATCATCGTCATCTTTCTCAAAATCAAAAGAAGTGAAGGGGGCTCGTGATCTTTTGGCATCGCTCAGAGGAGAGGGCGAAGAGGATGTCGGGGAGGAAATTAGAGCAGCCGGGATGTGGGCATTCTGCTGCTTGACGTATTCGAAGATAGAGTCCATCTTGTCGAGACAAAGGTCCAGCTTGTACGTGGAAATGACTTTCTTCACCGCCTGTCTGTATTTGCGCTTCAAACGCATAATAGTCAAGTCCTTTTCTTCGCACATCTTGCAAGAGTTGTTGTGGTGAGTGATTTTTGCGTGTTCCGAGAGTGAGAGAGATGAGGGTAGGTGGTGAGTATCGAGGATGTTTGAGTTGGAATCCTCATGGCTGTATTCACTCATCCCATTTCCAGCTATCTTTCTGAATTTTAAATAAAGTGCATTGTTCTAAGCTAGAATCAATTAAAAATTATAATTGACCCCTACAAACTTTTCTAAAGACTACTCCAACTCTTGCTAATTTAGATATTCTGAGCCCCCGACTTTACTTCTAATAAAACTTGATTTCCATTATAGTTTCTTTGTGTTTATTTGGCAGTGTAGATGCGTCTCTGTAGCCGGGGACAGTTTGCCTACAGGCATTTTTCTTATAGAAGACTTTCTAACATAACTATCCCATAAACCAAACCCTAACGGCAGATTAACTGTCAGCTGACAAGTCAAAAAAGATATCACGTCCAGTGTTTTCAATAATGAATCAGAAATTCAAATTGATCTTAATGATGGAGAAAAGTTTTCCCCTGAAAAGTATTTAGAGCTTTTTTTGGTAATGATTATTTTACTATGGCGCAAACTTTGTTATATGCTAGGAGAGATAAGTGCTATATAAACTTTGATATTGATTTATCCGAGTTGAAAAATTTCGATAACAGTATTTTTAAAAGTTGTAAAATGAACAAATACAAAAATGATAAAATCAAAATAAAGAAATTCTTTAATTGAAGCAAGCATATATTTAAATAAAGTGCAACAAATGACATGCTTTGAAAAATGCTTGTACAAAAAGTTGTCACGCTTTTTACAAATTTCTCAAGCAAATTCTAACACAACAAATTGCAAAACGTAGCTAATTTGAAAGTTTTCTCGGAAAACGACAACAAAATATTTAATAGGGTCTTGAGAAAATGAATATATGTTTACTTAGCATATAGAATTTATATATACTTTGTTTGTTGTTCTGCAGAGAATAAAATTTTGAATATGATCGTTCATGTTAATCTTTTTCTTAATTCTAAATTCCCCGTTTCAACTAAGAGTCATAATAAGTTTTTCAAACGTTTAACAAGATAATTTGATAGAAGTGTGAAAGAAGATACTAGGATTCAAGATGATTCTACTACAAATTAACTGTAATTTGCGAAATAACTACAGTAGAAGCCGCGTATTATAACCACGGATATATTTATCACCCTCTTTTCGGTATCAAAAACTAAAATACTTAAATTCTCGAAAAAAATTCCGATTACTTTAATCAATCGTTTAATTTTATTTACCCCTTGATTACTATTCAAATCCTAACTCTAGGAAGACCAAAGTCATTTTTAAAAGTTGGCTTATCGATTGGGATATGAAACTTAGAAGTAAAATTATTTTGTTAGTAGACAATTGTCTCGCACACCAAAATCTTCATTTGAGATTGAAAAATATTAATTTGCCTTCAACACTACGACTTTAATTCAGTCTTGTCAAGGTATCGTAAGAAACTTTGAAAGCTTATTACAATACAAAAATATCTGCATTTGTTATAACTGAACCTGAGAATAAAAATGAAACAAAAGCAGGTGCAAAGAAAGTTTCAATAACAAAATCTTGGATACAAATCACTGATTCAACGATGCAAAATTGTTTTTCCAAAAGCGGTTTAAAAAAAGCTTCGAAACCACACTTCTACACAAGATGCTTTAATTGAAAACGCTTTTATTGAACCTATAGTAATGATTTAAAATCAACAATTTGAAGATTGGGTAGATATTGATAAAAACGTTTAGACGTCTTCGCCAATGTCTTTAACAGATGCATGTCGAACTGTTAATTATAAACTCATCAACTGAAAACATTGAAGAAAGTGACATTGTAGAAGATATCGAAAAACCTCCAACAAATGCAGAGATACAAAAAGCTTTAAAAGTTCTTGGTCGCGCCGCCAATACAAAGCAATGAATACACTTTCAGAAACAGAATATGAAATATTGAAAAAATTCTTGATAATGACGAGAAACAAAAAATACTGAAAGAATACTTCTTTAAATCAAACAAATAAAATTTTCGTTTATTAAATTTATTTTTTCCATTATAAAAAAACATTATTTTACACTACAAAATATTTTTCATTGTTAAAGCGTATTGATAGAGAAAGAGATATTAATTTTATTTGTCAACAGGTTAGGGTTATCAATCGTTTATTGTTGTCAAGAGCTCTAAGAGTACCAACGTTTATATTAAGCGGCTTTCGCTGTATTAAATACTAGGGCTTTCTGAATGTAGGTAGAAAATTCGGTCTCAGAAAACTTGATCTTCTCAAGCCTCGGTATAGAGAAACTTACCTGAGAACAACTTTTCCAATTTTTTTGTACAAAATCACACCTTTGACATTTTTGTATTCTTAATCTAGATAATGTCTGAATTTATATCCTATTACCCCGAAAACATGGCGTTTAATTTCTTTAAAAATGTGAAATAAAAGACGTAAACATACTTCAAGCACTTGAGAGGAGAGGAAAAGTGAGGCAGGGAAGAAAATGAGTCTTTTAGCTTCCTTTTCTGAGGAGAATTGTATATGCCCGTGTGGGAAATGGACTTGGACGATGAGAGGATTGAGCCTGAGCCATTTCCTTTTCTATTGCAAAGTTCTAAGTCAACGCTTTCACTTTTAATTGTTTGATTGATGTATTGGGAGGAAGAGGTAGATAATTGAGGAGGATGCGTAATTTGGTTGGTATCCACGAGTCTAACATACGAGTTGTAGAGTGACTTTGCAAGCGAACAAATTGTTGGCGTTGACACAGAATTAGACAAGAGGCGTTGCTTGATGTACAAATTGAAGTTTTCGGGAGTGAGTTGAGATCTCTGCGTCGAAGACAACTCCTTCAGCGATTTATGAGTGCTCAAGTTTAGCGCGGTATCGTCAACATCTTCCTCAAACAATTCCCTTTTAACCAGGACGCCATTACTCTTACTAGACACTTCATCAGTCTCAGCGTTGGCATGCAGCGGTAAATTATTGGCGGGCGATAATGAAGATGAAGAAATGGACGACGAAGAGGACAGTGGAGAAGAGGAGGACGTGTTTGATGTCAACTTCCTGTTGCCTCCTTCACCATCACACTTCAAGTCAGCATCAATGATTTCTTGTTTTTTAGAGATTGTCGCTGGGTGATGATGGCGAGCCGATTTAACATTTTCTTCTTCAAACTCATCATTGTCAGATTCATCTCCAGAAATGTCTTCATCAATGTCAAGAGCTTCTTTGTGAGGGGATAGAAAGTGTTGTTGTTGACGACTTTTACTTTTTTCTTGAAGAGATAGTGCTTTAGCAGAAGATTTTTTGCAATTTTCTTGAATATCTTCCTTACCAGAGTCTTGTTTTTGTAGATGTATGTCATTTAGTATTTGTTTTTGTTGTAAATGATTTTTTATCTAAAATTTTTTGAAAATTCATTAATTCTTTTATATTTCATTTCAATTAATATATGTGTATCAAAATAAAAAATTGTATATTTTACACGTATGTATATGCGCTTTATATAAGAGAAAGGAGTAAATTTCAAAATTTAGAATCCTTGATGTAAATTTTCAAATCCATCTCTAAATTATATTATAAACTGGTGGAACTAATTATTTTTTTAGCTAATAATTTAATCTGTGTTAGTATAGCTAACACAACGAAAAAATAACAATGATTGGAAAGATATGGAGATTTCAGAACAAATATAATCAAAAATAAACATCTAATATTATTAGGCCACTCCCCAATCCTAGACTTCATTCTCTCTCATTATGATTCCTACTTTTGGTTGGTTTCCGGTTTCAGAGAGTCTTAACCCTTATCAGCTTACATAAAAAATTTCTTTCAAGAGCCCACATGACTACATGTGTAGTTTTTTCAAAATTTAGTAACAAAACATGTAAAAATCGATATAAACCAATTAGTAAGTATCAAAAAATATATTAATAAATTAAATATATTAATGAACAAAATATTTTGTATAAACTTACATAAAAAATGTCTTCGAAAGATCACTTAACTACATATGTAGTTTTTTGAAATGTACCAACAAACATGAAAATACTGATTTAGAACAAGTAGTAAATATACAAAAAAATATAATTGCAAGATTTCTTAACCTTTTTATAGATTCGCACCCTTATTGATTTTGATCTTAAACTCACACGCCTGCTTAACTACATATGTAGTTTTTTGACTAATATTTTTGAAATAAGAATGCAAATTTTGTTTTCATCGTGATAAGGGCTCCTTCTGATATATTTACTTCATCTTTTCAAGTTTGACATTTTTCGTGTTTCTTAATGTACACATATGAACATTCAAAATTGTGTTTTCTACATATGTAGTTTAGTAGGCTGATAAGGGTTAAAGTCCATGCGTTAAAATCGTATCTAAAAAACTTGGAGTCTGAGTCGGATTTTTTTGGGTACTAAAGGATTCTTTTTTTAAGTATTTTAAATAAAGGAAAAACTTTGTTTAACTTTTGTGAACATATGGAGTGAGCCTTCTTTAGTCAAAATTCGAAGCGAAGAGGTGACTTTAAATATTCTAAACTAAATAATTGGAGTCGGAATCGAATAGGCGTTGGAAATTTACTCTTCGACTCAACAAGCCTGCTCTTTAGGCCACGCTTTGAAATTTAGTTTTCTATTTGTAAAAGATTTTATAAACCATAACAAGACAAAAAGAAAAATGTTCGTTTATTTAAATAGAACACATGATTTGATAGATTTAGAAATTAGTAGAAATACTAAAAAGTTATTAAGTAGATGCAAAATTGTGGAACACAACTTGCAATTGCTATTTGTTCTTTGAAATGCGTCGTAGTTTTAAGAGTAAGGACGAACCAGGAATGCTCTTTTATCCCTTGTCTTACTATATTTTTGATATACTTATTATAATTGTGCATACAAGGTTATTAGATATAACTAGAAATTGTAAGTTCTCTTGTATTTTGATCATCATCACTAAGCGTACCCTGTGTGAAAGACCGATTTTGGCTATTGATAGTTGGTTGATGCTCACGCACAGCCACTGAAGGTCAGTTCAAACTTCATGGTTTGAATGCCAAAGTGGAACTGATGAAGCTTCAATAGCCGAAACCGATTTTTCACACAGGGTACGCTTAGTGATGATGATCAAAATACAGGAGAACTTACAATTTCTAATTATTACCATATTTTTGTAGTAACAAAAGAGAAAAGATTTATGGATAATTAAAATGAGAAATACACAAGTCATTAATTGCATACGGAAGCTGCTACGCTCTAATCTTAGACAAATTTCTTATGATCACATTCCCCTCATTATTTCTCCTAAAGTGTACACACAATTTGATCATCCAAAGTTTATCATGAATCCTATCTCTAATTTTTTTAGTAACTGATCATGGTGATCATAAGTCAACACCAGGGGTAATCCAAACATTCATAGATTATTTGTCTCCTTGTGAACCCCCAAAGAAGTTTAATAAAACATTAAAACATTTCAGATTGTGTGCAATAATATATATTTGATCATAACTGCATTTTATTTATTAAGAATAATACTATTTCATCATGGCTGTAATTTTAGCCCCCCCCCCTCCAATAATTTTCTAAGTAAGAGTTGCTGCTTGTATATAAAACATGTATGATGATCGCATTATAGAATGTAATGATCATTCGAATACATGATAATGTAAGATAAGAGAATAAAAGAGGGAATGCAGACTTTCGAGTCAAACATCATGCCAAGCTGCTCTGAAATTCCTATCAAAAAATATTTTACAAACGATGTGATAACTATATAATAATAATTCGTTGTTTCAATATGCACACAATAAGTAAGCAATGTTTATCACAGTGTCTCCTCCTTGTAGTATTTTTGAGCAAACACATGTAGACGATCCACTAGATTTTCTCATCTTCTTCTGTTACAGTGATTCTATTTCTCTTTCTGTCTCCTTCTGTGTTTTTCTCTTTCGCTTTATCTGCTAAAACTCAATCACACAAGCTCTCTTTTCTCATTCAAGCTCTTAGTTCTCTTCTCTCTAATTTGTATTTAGAGTGAAATTAAAAATAATTCTATTTTATCTAATTAAAAACTAGTTTTTAGGGGATTATAAGTTCAATATTTTCAGGACCTTTTTTCATGATACCAAAGTTCAGCTATTCAAATTAATCACAAAGATTTTTCGTTTATATAATGAATATTGTCAGACTCGCGTTAAATTTTTTTACAACAAAGATCACTTTTAATCTTTATCAATACGTTTGTTACATTTTGTAACATTTGAAAACTTTAATTTTTTCTAGTCAAGAAATTTTTTTCAATAGCTATTTGGGAATGAATATATTGACTAGCTATTCAGTTTATTAAATCATTTTTTAAAAAAAATTGTAGATTATTATAATAAAAATATAATATCGAAACAAAATGTTTCAGTTGTTAAAAATGTACTTGATCTATTTATGACAGCTGTCAGAATTTTATTTGTAGAGAAAAATAGTCAAAAAATGCAATGATTTTCTTGTTCTCATATACTATGATTTTTATGATTTATGTTTGTTTAAATGGTTTTTTTATGATTTTGTGTTGTTAGACTTAAATAATTTTATGAAAAGTGATTAAATTACCATTTTTTGTATATTATGATTCCTTGCAAAATGTAAAAAATACAAGTGCTACCAAATCACCTATAAGGGTCAACTACTTCAACGTTGGCTTTTGCTCCTTATAAAAACACGAAAATATCAAATATACTATCTCATTTTTAATGCCTCCTATTATTTAGAAATTATTCTGAGATTCATTTTAAAATAGTGAAAATTGCTTTATTAGTTTATTTTGTCTCCTTTCTCTCTTATGTTAATTATGTAACAAATTTTTCAATTTTAAGTAAAAGCAGGGGCGCACACCCTTAAAATTATTGGGGGAGGGGCGAATTATTTTTGCAATTTTCAAAATTACTGGTCTGGAAATACCACGGGAGACCAAATATTCAAGCAATCCCCCTCCCCCCTAATAATTTTGAGGATGTGCGCCCCATGGTTTATGTGCGATTGTGCTCACAAAAAACCTAATCTCAACTCTATTAAGAACACTAATGTTAATTCTATACTAATCCCAACCCAGACAATAGGTTTCCAAAATTGTACACATTACGGCCCATCTAGAAATTGGTTGAGGGGCACTTGTCAACTATTATGCAAATTGAGTAACAAATTTGATTTAGTAGAGTGGGCCGAATCTGTTGTAGAGTTTAAGTTTATCATTTTGCTTTTTTATATTATGGTAAAATTTGTAACTTAGAATAAACTGCACAAGTTTTTCGTGAATATCGATAATCGTCATTAAAGCAATACAAGATTCTGTGCCAAAGAAGAATTTAAGGAAGGAAATAAGAAGGCTGGGTTGTTGGACGCGGATAAAGAGTTAACGTCAGCATTCGGATTAGCAGCTCCGAAAAAAGGCGAGTAGAGGGGGTGGAAGGCGAGCGAGTTTGAGACGCTGTTCAACAACTTTTGCGTGAGGAACGACTCCGCCAAACCGCGCGAAACGGGGGACTTGGAGTCAAAAAGGAGGTCGGTGGACGGGAGCTCGATGTTGGGGTCGTGATGACGCGAGCACTTTTTAGAAAGGGGACAGTCGATGCCTGCAAAAACTAAGCAAAATAAAATTGGGAGAAAAGTGTGCGTCAAATTAGAGTACCTAGGTCGGAATACTTTTTGCGATATTTTTGGCGCCTGTTTTGGAACCATTTTTTGACTTGTTTCAGTGTGAGGCCCAACTTTCCAGACAATTCATTTAACAACTCCAATTTTGGGTATTGTGTTCGAAGAAAAATGTCCTCTAACATGAAAGCATACTCTTTCAAGCCGGATGGAGATTTGTTTATGGGATTGTGATTATCCATTGTAGGAAAAAGTGAATCTAAAATTATATATAAATATATATGTAAAATCTGCTACCACAGCGGAGGGGGTCAACTTTTGTTCGTTATAACCAAATTTGGCTATATCAGAAAGGACATAAGAGACAAAAATTTATGAATAAAACATTTTTTAACTTTATATGATACATAGTGTAATAAGGATAGCTTACACACATGTACATCTAAATTATATTCATACGCATTCATCAATAAAAGTATAAGTAAAGGAAAATTATTACTAACTCCGCAATACGATTGAAATAAAGTTTATCAAAACTCTTGGTCCATAGTGTTAAACAACGAACCTCCAATTAAATTTTTTTTGGGGGGGAGTGATTTCATGTACATCTATAATTATTTATTCATTAAGCGGAAAAAGTCGATTTCAATGATCTCTAGTTATAGCTGATTAAATGGAAGTATTTGAGTCCTGAAAATTTTCTATCAACTTCCAATAATATTAAAATTACAACAATTTCTATATCAAAGTTTCAGAGTAGTCAAATTTATCTTATATATTTACTTTACTAAAAATACATCATCTCAAAAATACCTTTCAAATGATCAAGGTTATAGTTCTTTAAAAAGTTCACATACGTTTTTAGCGATTTTATCAATGATTAAAATGTCATCAAATATTTTTTAAAGAATTGAAACTTTACTTTGAATTGTATGTTTATAATTTGTTCTTAAAATGATATTTAAAGCTTTAATTTTATGAGTATAAATAATACCCATGGAAAAAATTGGTATATTATATGCAGGGTTGGCAATTTTACCCAAACCAATAAAACACAGATGGTTAACTTAAATAGTCCAATAAAATCCATGTGATTTTTTAGAATGATTTTAAAAAAAAATATTTTATCCTTTTTCCTTTTTTTAATTGCCATTTTTCTAATTGGGCCTGCTTTTATCAGTTCTCTGCTCTGTTTCCGATGTCGAGAGATCATTTTAAATATTTTCGCATATTTGGAGTAGGTCGAGAATTAAAATTTCAGAAGAAAAAAATTGAGCGAAAATGCATCAGTTTTTGAAATCTAACTCAATTTTTATTGTGCTTTGAGTTCATTAACTGCTGCTTCATTTTTTCAACTACAGCAATTCCTTTAACGTTCTGTATTTTTTGTTTTTATGCCATTATTAATTAACCAAGAAATATAAAAATATACAAAATGCACACCGAATTGAAATATCATCTTAGAAATTTATAAAACATGTAGTTACTAAAATATTTTGCCCAATAAAACCCGGCTTTTTTTCCAATATTGGTTTTATATATCGAGGCTTATAGGATCAGTGGTAGATCGAGAGGGCGAATGGGAGGGGGCGGGGCGGGGGATACAAATATCATACATTTCAATTGTGTAATATTGGTAGATTTAGTTTTTTCTTACCTATATTTATTGTAATGTTCAATTTTTAGCTTTTTGAAATATTATTAGTATTTTTAAGGTGCGGTTAAAATACTGAATGAACTAACCAAGTCTGATTTCTCAAAAGTGAAATTAAAAATTTTTTAAATCAAGAAGAATCGAACTTCATTAAAATCTGATACAAGCTATACCCGGTATTTCAAGTTGCTCATATACAATATGTAAAAGATTGAAAATTTTGGACTTTAGCCAATCGGATTCGAGAATTTTGCGTACTTTATTTGAATAATCAAACTCAAGAAATGTTCGAGGTAATTGGTTCGATTCAACACTAATTAGATGGGTTAAACATAGAAAATTATCGAAAAAAATTTATCCACTCAGATAAAAGAACATCGGTACTTTTAGGTCCTGCGATAAGAAAAGACCATAACTTTTCAAATATATAATATAGATTCATTCAACGAAATGTCCGAGTACCATTTTTAGTTGGCGCTTTGATAGCAAGAATGCACAAGATAGAATTGCGTTACAAACAACAAACTAAATAATATGCTCACGAGTTTTTTTTCCGGAAGCAAGTTATCCCAGGATGGTGCCAATTCCCGTATACACTATGAATATGTGTATGATGAAGGAGAGTGAGTTGTATCTTGAAAAACACAATTGTATTTATTAAATTATATTTATTTTATTTTATCACAAATTACATGTTTTAAATTTTAAGATAATAGAACAATGTTCAATCCAGATATTGTGACTGGAGAGGAGAAAATTCAAACTTATCTCGCCATAAATATTTCACAAGTACTTCAGTTCAACAAAAACTTATATCTACAGTGTGAAAAAAATATTCTTAAATTTATTTTTTTATGCTAAAAAATATTTTAACTTATAACTAATATTAGTGTGAAAAAAATTCTTGAAGAGAAACTTGTTAATATTAGCATAATTTTGCTGGATCCATCAATAGTTTCAAAATATGTTGATGAGATAACATCTCATTTATTCCGACTTGTGGCTTCAGAAGGTTTTCTTTTAATCTCATACCTTAAATGTGATTTGGGTTCATATTTTATGGAAAAGACGAACTAGATGTTAACAATTTATTTTATAGACCAAAGAATTACCAACGTTTCTCAAAAAGGGTGGTTTAAGAAAAAATTTGAAGATAGAGCTTTTCGATGACAAATTCAATTCTTATCCAATATGAATTAATGGAGTTTAGATAGAAGAAAAAAATCTTGAGAGTACGTTTCAAAAGATATGATTCAAAGTTTTGTAACTTCTCTGAAGCTTTTTGAAGCGAAAGATGAGCTTGAAAAAGAGAATTGTTCTGCATCTGATTTGGTAAAGCTTGATTATATTACAAACTCCGTGCACTCAAATAAGAACATTTAGAAATGCCAGCGATAAATGAGCATGTATTAAACCCATGAAAGAATATTCAAAACACATTTTCTTAACTCAATTCACGCTATCACCTAAGCATGAAGTTTTGTCAAATGAAGGTGATTTTAATTGATGTGAAAAAAGAAATGCATAATTATACACGTAATGGAATCAATAAAGAAATTGGCACTTGATTGTCAAATGAAAAAATAATGAAAGCCCATTTAAAAAAGCACCCAATGTGCGTTCGGTCAATGGATAGATGATGAAAACATCAATCAAGTCCAGAGGCCAAATGAATTAGATATAAAACTTTCTAAACATTGCTATAAGATTCTTTAGCCTCTCAGTTTTTGGTGCATCAATTGAAAGAAATGTCAGAATTGCACATATAACTTTTAAGAGGAAAACACCCCTTGATTCAAATAGTCTTGATAATTTTTTTCTACATAATTAAATCCCATGAATTTTATTAATTTTTATTGCAACTGAACAATAAATTGAAGATTAAAGAGAAAATGAGTTTAAAAAAATATTGGGTGATCATTAAAGATCAAATAACAATAAAAAAAAAGGAGAAAATTCATAAGTATCAAAGAAAGCGGGTGGGAATTATAGCCTTAAACAAATGAGAGCTGGTACGGGTGGCTTGAAAAAATTCCAACGACTATGGCTTGTATAGAGTAGGACGGCGCAGTCCTTCATTCTTATTTGACTTGGTAAGAGCCCAATATGGCAACGATATCCATTGACAAAGTTGTAAGAATGAAAATATGATGAGTTTGAGGGAGAAGAGCAGAGCACAAAGCAAGATCTACAGCACTTAAAGTTTCCTTTTAGTAGAAGGCTTAATAGCAAATAATACACCAAGTAGTGAGTGGGACGTATGTACAAAGATCTCTCTCTCTCACTGTGTGTGTGTGTGTGTGTGTTAGAGCAGGCAGGCAGGCTTCTTAATGCTTTTAGCAAATAAAAGCAATGAAATTTTAGAGAAATACTCAGATACACGGCTGTTTAGTGAAATGAGAGAAAGTAGTGATGATAATAATAATAATGTAATAAAAATAATAATAAAATGGAAGAATTTATGACTTAAATCAGTTTGTGTGTGAAAAGGACGTCGAAAATTGATACGTGAAGAAGTGAAATAAATGTGTATCTAGAGCTATTATTTACACAGCGCCTAAGTCAAAGTGGGAGGAAGAAATCGATACGAAAAGATTCGAAACAAGATGAAGAATTGAAAATGATGCAGTTGCCACTGATGACAGAGCCGCAGAGTTGTCAGATCATGCGCGTTTTCACGAAATTTGGTATCATTTCGATTTCTGTGCTACTAAATTTTCAATTTTACGAATCACCCTACTAATAGAAGCTTCATTTTTTTAATCCCAAACTATTTCAATAAGGAATTCATTGCTTTCATAGTCAAAGTTGAAATGTTATTGTTTCTCTCATTAGATGTCGGTAGGTAGTTTCAATAAGCCAGTTTTGCTGCTAGAAGTTTATGATGACCCTGAGCAGAGGCCTAGTAAATCGTAGGGCAGAAAAGGCGAAACCGCTTGGAGCTGCATAAAATAGAGGGCTTGGAGTAGCTTAGTTTACTGAATTCTTCCGCATTAACACTGCAATCCATGAATTTTTGACTTATAAAATAGGGATAATAATGGGCGCCATAGGTAGCTAGCTATCTTATTTTGTATACATATTAGACCCATTTTATTGTGTTGGCGCTTTCACAAACTTTAGAAATAATTTGCCTGTTATTAAGAAAGCTTTCTTAATAAATATTAAAAATTAATAATCTAGTCTCTTTTACGAGGGTTAATTTGCGATAATTGGCTATTTATTTCGTTACTCAAAGTTAAATATTTAGGAACTAAGAGTTTTTTTGTGAAAGTTTGAAACAAAAAAAACGAAGTTTAGTTGAGAGAATAAAATTCAAAAGAAAGGTAGAAGATTTTGTCCAAGCAAATTTTTGTTAAAATGAGCAAAAGTGAAAAATATTTACATATGGAAAGTGGACTTGAAAAAAAAGAATATTATATGCAAAAAATTCTATGCATTAAATACTCTTATTCTATGATAAAATATTCCCAAGTTTATAAATTCATTTTAATTCTGCGCCTGTAAAATGAAACTTTTAGTAGTATTTTTTTGTAAAGAAGAGTGTAAATGAAATATAATAATTATGCTTAAAGCACAAAATATTTTAATTAAAGCAAATTTTGCTATGAAAGTTTTTTTAATAATAATATTGATTTTTTTTTTATGAATTATGTAAGTATAGTGAAAGAAAGTATTAAAAATGCAGAAAAATCATTCTTAGATAAATGAATTTTTCGCGATAAAAATAAATGTATCAAATAGAAATAAATGCTACTTTTTATATAATCAAACAAAAAATTGATAAATCGTGGAAAGAAAATATATTTGCGATAACAAATTTTTTAAAAATTCGCTCGGGATCGGAAGATCTGGGCATAGCGTTAAAGAAAGAATAGTGTAGAGTCATCATTCCATATCGCCATATCTTTTTGGATAACACAATATACTCATCAATAAATAATATAATGGATCAGTACGAGCTTACCAGAAAGAAATATTTTAAAAGATTCAGGACGATATTAGGAAAGGCTGCTACCACAACGAAACTCAAGTAATAATTATTTTAAAAAACGAAAGTGACTTAAAAACGAAGAGAGATAATAACGATGATGGAGGCACATCACACTAAAATACCTATTCGCGTTACCCTGTGTTCTAATAATAACACTCGCTCTAAGCAGCATCCCTTCTCATCACGTGACAGATGTAAGCACTCATCCTCATCCTCATCATCATCATCAGTTCTTATCACTCTAAAAATTACTTTCTCCCTCTTTATTCCTTATCTAAACAAGAGCACGTTCTACAAAATTTATTCATTCATATTTTTATTCAAAACAACAAATCTTACAAAAAAATTACCACTTAAAAATTCAAAAAAAATGCTTTAAGTGGTAAAAAACTTAGAAAGGAATTGCACTGCGAGAGCAATGTTAAATACAGTAAGAAGAAACATAAAATCTTCACGCACAGATACAGATATACAGACTCAAAGAAGCATTCATTTGTAGTTGTTTCAAAAAATAGAAGTGCTTTTCGTCTTTTTTACGAATAAAACATTTCTTCATGCCTTCTCCCCCATAAAGGCGTATTATGAGGAAAAGTTGGATGATGAACTCCTAACAGTTGCATTTTCCTCTTTTGATACATCATAAATTCAAGGTTATGTACACTCGTTCGCTCTTGTAATTCTATCTTGTGTGCGCGTATACATCATATACATCACAATGAGAAAATAGCATAGATCTAAAAAAATCTTTTAAAAATAAATAAGTACAAACTGCCTAAAACTCATTTTCCGTGTCGAGTTTTACAGTTTCTCCTAAGCATAACACATTGGAGCGAGTTGATAAAGATATCCTCATCATCATCATAAAACTTATTCATAGCAAAATTATTCAAAATAGTGAGAGACAAACTTATAAAGATCGGAATGGAAGGAACAAAATTAATAATAATTAGAGTATTGTGTTAATAGGTAAACAACACAGAGAATACGATATCTTATTTTAGGGATAGGATGACGTAAAAAAGGGGGCTTTCGACAAGTGATAAAAGTGTACATCTTCAAATCAGCTGAGCGTCATTTGGAACAACGTCATTACATCAATTCGGAGAAGTAGGGGAAGCTACAAAAATGACCTTGAACAAGTAGAGTCAATGGAATCAATTGACAAACAGCAAATGTATGTTTTAAAAGTGGGACACGTTATTGGACGTGTATGTTAAAATTTGAATTCACATGAAGACACTCAAGTTAAATTATTATGTAATTTGAAGAAGTGGTACAGAATCAAGGGAGGCATCTTCTGATTTATAGATTAATATTATTTGACAAAACAAAATGGAAACAGTGCATAAAAATGAGGATGCAATATAACATGAAGTTTATAAAAATGATAAATTAAAATGATAAAAAGTCTACCTCTATTGTTGAAATCCGACTCCAAATTTAAACTAAATTATTTAAAATACTTAAAAAAATCCGAATCCGTCTGCTAAATTTTATTCGATACCGAGTCCAAATCCTATTAAAATTTCCGGGTCCTGACTCCGACTCCGAACAACTGGTAATATGTCTTTGTTTTATTTAACTTTTCAGGCTTAAATCATAACTAAAAATAAAAGGTTTAAATGTAAAAATATCCCAAATAAATGTGGCATACATGCCGCTCAATTATATTCAAAATTGAAAAAAAGGATTAAATTATTTTCTAAGCTTTTCTTGTGAAGTTTTGAAGGGAGAAAGTTTTCAATGTTTCTTTTTTAATATAAATTATTTAAAAAATCCTAAAATGTCTTCAAATGTGTAATCATTGTTATCATGTTCCGAAACTAGAGTTTGCAATTTCTAGAAAAATGAGAAGTTACATTGAGAATTCCTGAGACTCGAGATTTTTTTAAGAAAATAGTATAAAGGCTAAAAAAAATCTTTATTCAAAATTAATTTTCAAAAGAGATAGACTCATTTTTTAGCCAATCATTCTTGAGATAAAAGGTTGGATACAATTGAAATATTTCTCACACATTCACAATGTGTGTACAGATGATAGCAAAGCATTTATTAATAGATGCAAGGGATCCTCATAGTTTGGAAGTTCCATTCATATTAAAAATTTTAGGATTTATTTATTAAATAAAAATTTAAAAATAAAATAATAATTTTTTTTCAGTCTCGTGTGTATTTTCTCGAGAATGAATAGGATTAAAAGCTCTTGAAGTCTCAAGAAATTAAAAACAATTTTTTTTAAATAAAAACTTTTTTTAGTATATCTAGAGTATTGCAAGAGGACTAGATCACTCTACAGAATGAATATTTTTTCTTTTTTTTTTAAATAATTCATCAAATTCTGTATTTTCAGAAATAACAAAAACACATGATACAAAAAAGTGAAAATCTCAATTTGAATACTAATCTACCATTGAACCACTCAAAAGCAGTTCCTGCACCATCGATAACATGTTTAAAGATTTCTTTATGTGGTTTAGATGAATCTAGAACAGAATTGGATGGAACACAATTTGACAAGAGCCCCAACCTCTGATTCAAGATCTATTCAAACGATCTGATTACATACTTTGATTTGACTAACAAAGTAAGTTACAAGTAGTTTCAAGGTTAAATGAAAATAATTCAGTAACTCAAAAAGTTCGTATAACAAGTTTTAGTTTAGGCTCTAAATATTTAAATGAAAAAGTCTCTTTCGGTAAAACTGTTGACTTTTCAAAATTAATGCATATCTAATGAATTCTCGATAAGAGGCTTTTTATGCTTTTATTTGCAATCAATCCCTACCGGTTGAAGTTCAAAGCATTTCACGGGTCATTGGGGTAGGACTCGATGAAATTAGTGCGACTCAAATTAATATAATTTTAAAATAATGTACAGAGCATTAAATTTACACTAAATGAGGGGAGTCATCGATATCAAGAGATTGAGTTGAGTATCTAACCAACCTTATTCGCGTATACACCTGACTTTATAGAAATGATATGTGATATAGCTTAATAGAAAGTTTCCTGAAGCCTATATAAAAACAAAAAATGTATATATAGATAGATAGATAAATTATTATCTATTCCATGTACAAATGACCAGAGAGACAATGTTCAACTTTCTGTTCATATTTTGCTAGATGTAAGACTCCAAAAATATTTATCCTGGTAGTTTATGAATATCCAAATAGTTATAGTTTATAGAATGAAGAAAGTGAACTCAAGAATAAATGAAACAAACTTTTGATTAAATATTTATTATAAAAATTCAAGGGCATATAATATTCAAATTTTGCACAATTTTTTTAAGTTTTGTCGAGGGTATGAGGGCCTACTAAAATTAATTAGGAATAAGAGTCAATGATTTTTAATAACTCTGCTCTCCTGTTTAGAGTAAGGATTTTTTTGTATTCATGAAACAAAATCACCATCCTTTTGTTTAAGCAATTTTTCGTTCTGAAAAAATGATGGAAACATACATTTCTCCAATCAAAAACTTTCTTTCAAAGGACTAAGAAGACGATTTGGAACAGATATTTGAAATGATTTCGTAATTTTAACAAAATTAGGGAATCGAATGCTTAAAAAAATTTGAACAAGCAATTGTTAAATAAGCATTTAGGATTAAAAAATATTTGAGTTTCCAGAAAATTAGACAATGAACAAATATTTGAAAGGCTTGTTAAGTTGAAATTTTGTAAAGAAAGTTTATATAAAAAAATATAAATCGACACAAAAATATATTATAAAAAATTTAAAAATAATTTTGATAAATTTAACTACAATCCAAAATGAAATATTTTTAAAAAAATAAGCCAAAATAATTTTAAATAAGAAAAAAACTGTCATTCTAACACGGATTCGAATGGCCATTTTTTACACATCACCTAAACAAGTAAATACCATACATATTTCATTTCAGGTCCCCGGATACACGACAGCTTTTAGAGCAGAAAAAGAAAAATGATACTGACTCAAGCCAAAGCTTTGTTTTCTTCGAGTCTTTCTCCTCCGATTTTGGAACCACTGCTTGATCTGACAGTCGCTGAGATAGAGCTCTGAGGAGAGATGGTGTCGGGTGTAGCAGTTCGGAAAGTTGTCTCGTTGAAAGGTGCTCTCTAGCGCTCTCAGTTGTTGAAGGGAATAGCGAGGATAGAAGACTCTTTTGGCAGGAGGAGCAGAAGTCTCGTTTGGTGCATATGGTATCAGTATTTTTCGGCTTCTGTCTTCATCGAGCCCACATTTACGAGAAACTCGTTTTTTCTTTTCTTGACAACGTTTGGAAATGATTCCTTTAAAAAGTTAGAATAAAGAGAGCGCTCAATTAAAATGGCTAATTCGCTATTGATCATCGCCAAACTTTTCAAAAAAAATATTTCGTGATTTGCTTAAATAATAATCAACGACGTTTGGTACTCAAAGTTCTCTTTATCTAATTTTTCTGCAAATCGTATGAAAGAATTTTCGGATCCAGTATAAAGTATGTGGGGTGAAAGTTAATGGAGTTTATTCAATGAAAGCATTAAAGTTTTGAGTGTAAAAATATCTAACTATCTAATGTATACAATTTTTTGAATAAATTTTTTACCTTGTTTTATAGAAGACAATGAGTGTTTTTTTTTAATTTAACTGTCACAATTTCCCATTATTTTCATTTTTATGGTATATAAAATATAGAATCTAAAATTACTGCAAAAACAAAATTATTGTAATGTTGAAGGCATTAATTAATGGTACAATGGCGAAAGAGAAATTTCATCAAATCAAAATGGACAACCAATCTTCCACAAAGTCTAGAAAAAGATTTCTCGATATGAAAAGTTTTCTAGGATTCGAAGATAAATCTAAAAGAGACACAAAAAGCATCCTTTTGCTCGAATAAGATCATCAGCGAAAGAATTTTTAATTATTAGCGTTTAACTAATTACTCTTTCTCATTTGAATATCAATGAACTATGTTTAGTTTTAAGAAAATCTTAGTTTTAAATATTTTCCACCGAAACGAAAAAAGTTGGGATTTTGTTTTAGTTACAAGTGGTGATAATAATCTTCCACCTCTAGATACATTGGCTCTACAACTCATAAAAAAATTTTAAATCTACCTATTCTATTTTGAAAGTTGGATACGATAGCCCCTACCTAAACAGACCATCATGCAGTCTCTTCATTTAAATTGACATATTTTATAATACTGGGTCAGACTAAGCACAAAACCATATATTAAACTACTCATTAAGAAGGAATATTATTAAAAGTATAAAACTACCAGGGCCGTATCAAGGGGGAGGGCAGTAGGGGGCAATTGCCCCGGGGCGCCATTTCATTGCAACTGAGTTCAACGCAGCAGAGCTTGAGATGGAAATTCCGAGGACATTCAAATGTGTTTGAAACCTCGGAAGGAAAAACCGGCAAACGCTATGGAGTTACTTGATTTCCTGTCCTCGCACTCAGGACTCTGTTCGAATCTACAAGTGGCTCTGAGGATCATGCTGACAATTGGAACTTCTATTGCATCCTGTGAAAGGTCATTCAGCAAGCTAAAACTTATTAAGTCCTACCTAAGGAGCACTATGGGGCAAGCCCGCCTCCAAAGTCTGGCTCTTATTAGCATTGAGAAAGAAGTTCTCGATTGTGTTGATTTTGACGAAGTCATCGATAATTTTGCTGCTGCTAAAACAGGAAAAATGAAAATCTAATGGAGACTGTCTTCGACTCAGTCAGTATATATCTGAATTATGTGGCTTAATAAAAACATGAGCATTTTTTCTAAATCACTTCTTAAGCCAGAATGTAGTGGGGATGAGTGAGAAAAGAAAGAGCAAGGGGTGATGGCCTCCATTCAGGAACTTTGCCCTAGGGCGCCACTATCCCTTGATACGGCCCTGAAACTACTGATTGTAAATACACATATTTAAACATTTTAAAAAAATCGTTATATTATACCACGGATTTGATAAGAACTCCTTAAATCTTGTATTATATTCTAAAATATTCGCGACTTATAATAGTTTTTAAATAATTGAATGATTTTTTTGATTGGGACGCATGGCCACAAACCAGAATGTTCTAATGCCTATTCTTAGTATATAGAGTTACTATTTTGTTATCTAATAGTACATTTTGTTAAAATGGCCAACAAAAATAGTAACATTTCCAAGAAGTATAGAGGACGCTTTAGTTGCGGCCATGGTACATATATTCTCCTGTTTTGAAAAATTTTGTACCTTCTGGTTAATTAGGACAAAAAGTCATACCGATAGGAGCTGCAGTAGAAAAAGGAGAACAAGTAAGGTTTATGGGACGAGGGAGTAAAAATTCGTTAAGAAGGAAAGAGAATAGGATGTGGATAGTGGATAGTGGATTTAATTAAGTCTTTCGTGTCTAGCTAGATCATTATCTAAGAAGTAATTGATATTATATGGCATCTTATACTTATTTACATTGGAGGGAGTGCGTGACAGAAAAGGAGAGAGAGAGAGAGAGGATAAAAAGAAGGAAGACAAAAAACCTTATGATGATGCCAACACTTGAGGAATTAAGAGCAAACAGCAGCAACATATGTTAAACTCTACATTAAAACTAAGATGAGAGCGTAAAGGAAAAGACTACAGGATAAAAGACGTGGAGAGAAAGGAGAAGAGAGACAGATTCGACAAAATATCATATGTAATAAGCACCAGTATTCATCATCATTATATTTGTGATTGCGCTCCTATGTGCAAAGAGGACTGAGAAGAG
This sequence comes from Nectonema munidae, assembly GCA_030549495.1. Lineage (NCBI taxonomy): Eukaryota > Metazoa > Nematomorpha > Nectonematoida > Nectonematidae > Nectonema > Nectonema munidae. The sequence continues at coordinate 133,159 of JAUIRK010000824.1, forward strand.
ATCATGACGCACTCTGTTGATGGCAATGATGATAATACGCGTATAGGAGGAGGAGGTAGGCGCGATAGGAAGAAGGAAGGATGATGAGTGTTATTAGTTAGTTCACTTACTACGAGTGATCTGGTGCATGCGCGAGCTTGTAACCAAATGTTATGATTACGCCAACGATTGTTATTAGAGTTCTAAGCGCTCTGCTACAAACTAGATTGTAACATGCAGCAGCAGCAGCAGCAGCAGCAGCAGCTACACAGAACCTTGCATGGTGGGAATCCGTGCGTCTCGCACACATAGTAGTGTAAGCGTGCAATTTGCGTGCACATGCGACTATGTCAACAATATGCAGACTGGATTTAAGAAAGAGAAGTGACAACACCACTTTCAACGTGGCTAATCCCGAAAGGTTTAGCGTTGTACCAAATCCCTGCCTTGTAATTCCCCAGGGGCGGAGCAAGGCGCCTACCACACTCAGTGATGTATTCAGAAAAGGGTGAGATTCTTTCTCTTTCCTACCAATTTTTGATCATAACTATGAAAAGGGTTCAGGGGAGGACTGCCAGATTTTTACATTATCAAACCTGGACAAAAAAGTGAAGAAAAAAATGTGTATTTCAGAAGAGTTTTTATACTAAAAAAGAGATAAATCATTTAAATTTTTATAAACTCTTTTTTTACATATAAGATTAGTGAATGAAAAACCGGGATTCTTGTAAATCATTCGATATTCTGTGTTAAGGGACGTCAAAATATGAACAATCGAAGAAAACCGGGCCATTTGGGAACCCTAGTTTAAGGAAAATTACACCACAAGGCAATATTGCCATGAATATATTTAGAGTCCGACTTTTCCAGAGGCCTAAATGACCAAAAGTAAAGCCCAATTTAGTTTGCTTTTCTGAAAGGGGAACAACTTCACATATTTAAGACCTCAAATTTAAATCTGTAGGTTTTCTCTCAAACCAGAATTAAAAGATCATTAAAGGTAAACACATCAACGGTAATCTTTGTGAAAGAGTGGTAGTTTAACGATCGTCCAATAAGCTCAATCATGATGACTGATTGAGAAGAATTGAAATTGGTCGTTATAGACAGATGATCGTTTAATTAAATAGAGGTAGCCAGATGTTGAATAAAGTAATATCATTTGGGGCTATGAGTAAGTTTTTGCTGTGAAAACGAGGGGGAGGGATACTAGGTCGGAATAATTGGTTTGAGAACCAGTGCCCTACATCAGAGTTTCTCAACAATGGGTGAATCGCCAACTTTTAAGAGAAAATGAAATTCAAGGAGGCAATTTTTTTAGAAAATATTTTGGCATTGTAACATAATTCAAATATTTTTTCAAAAACTGTTTTTTTGCATAAGAATTTAATGTAGTAAAAATTTCAATCAAGGAAAAAATTTTCTAATCACAAAACTGAGCAGGAAGATTACATATTCTTCAAAATTAAAGACTTTTAACTCAGAATAGAAGAAACGATAAAATCAATCTTTTGAAAAAGTGAAAGATTTTCCCTATTTTTGGATGATTTTTAAATTTTTTAGAATTTTATTGGGCGATTTAAACAAAAAAGTTCAGGAACCTAATCATCCTTCACTATCACTGTCTTCGTATAAATATTCATAAAAATTTTTTATAAAATCACCAGGAGGAGGTAATTTTTTTCTAGAACCACGATGATCACAGCTCAAAGAATTGCAAAAATAAACACATATTTGATGATTTGCCCAAAATCGTTTCACATAGACACTAACGCATAGAACGCAATTTTCTTCGTCTTTTACATAAATTTTGTAAGAAAGTCTTTATGGGGAGAAATTGGATCATTAGTACAATACGCTTTATTTAAAATTCCTCCCCTACCTTTTAATACTTAAAATTTTTTAGGAAGGTTTTTATTTTCCCACAAACCCCAATTTTGGAGAAAATAAAAGGGTAAAAAAAAGGGAGATGGGGGTTTTTCCTTTTTTCGAGGTCCAAATTTTTTTGTTCAAAAATTATTTTTGTAAGAAATACAAATTTTTGTTCAGGATTTTTTTATTACCATTTTGTTCCGGTTTGGCAATGTAAAAATCTCCAACCCATACCCATAACTAATTTTGTTTAAAATGAACTAAAATTCAAAAAAATCGTTTTTACGAATGAAAAAATATTTTAGTGTTATATATATTCAATTAATTTACAGTTTCTTTGCTGATAATAATATAAAATTGGAAGTATAAACTACATTCTATTGGACCTTTAGTTAATTTGTGCCGATGTCCCTCATTCCATTTTAACAAATTAATTAAAGGTAAAGATGCGTGGGGTGTTTTCATCGAAAAGGCACAATTGCGCTGTTTGTATCGAACTATGAAGAAAGGAGGCTTGATGCGGGATCGAACCCAAGACCTTGAGTTATCGAAACCCAGTATCTAACCAACCTTACTCAGGCCCCTTATTTAATTTCCAGTTAAGTCAATGATGAATGTGAACGTTTAGTTCAATTGAAAAGTCTTATATCCAATATTTATTTTATATTGTTTAAAAAGCTAAACATTTAGATCCCAAGTCCTTTTCTTTTTCCATTAGTTTTTATATGAGTTTAAGAAGATTGAAAGGGTTAATAGTAAAAACGCATGATCTATCACCGATTAAGCATTAGATTAGGGTTGGTAGGTTTTTGGAATGATCAAACCACAACACTAAAGCTCTTGAAACCAGTTAAGAACAAATTTTATATTAAATATTATTTTTTTCCAGGACACCTAGTAATCCTATATTGGATATAACATACCCGAAAACAATATATGAAAATATGTTTAAATAGAGAGATACAACTTATAATTTCTTAATTTATTTTTTTCTACCACACACTTACTGTTTTTCTTTACAAGATATCTTTGGAAGTTTGATATTATGAAACATAAAGCTTATTGACAAAAAAGATAGCAAAATATTGATAATAATAAGAAAAAATGTATGAGGCAAGAAGCTTCATTTAACAAAATATTTTACACCGCCACACTTTCGCCGCCGACCTCACACGTTATTTTTTTTCCCGAAACAATTGATAATTGTGGGACATTTAAATTTTCGGCAGAATGTGTCAAAAAAATCACGTAAAGCGAAACTTCTCAAAAAACTTTGAAAACTGAAAATGAACTTTTTGTAGTAACCTTTTTTTCCGTTTCTTATAGAAAAAATATAGCATCTATTTTAGGACAAAAATAAAAAACGTAGCCAAAATTTAGATACGCTAATATGATTAAAACTAACTTTTATAGGTTTACCCTTTATTGAAAAAAAAGGCACAAGATGAGTAAAGAGATATTTTTTCAAAGTATTAAAAATAAAAATATATACCTCCTCCCGGGCAAAGTTATTTCTTTTTGTCAAGCTAGATAATTATTGGCTTTTTGTATTTATGTCTTATGCGTGCATCTATTGGCATTCGAAAATTAAGCAGATACTATGGCCACTGAATTTGGCAAAATTTTTCCTAGAAAAATGAATTTTTAATTTTTTTCAATAAAATTTCCAGTTTTTCAAACCCCCTCCCTCTTCCTAACTTTCTACTGAAAAAAAGATTAGGTTTGTTTAACTGCAAAAAAGTAATCTGAAAAATGTTTGAAAAACTGAATTGTTAACACTTATCGTGAGTCTTTTTTTCTTTCGTTCTTAGACTGTGAAGAATTATTTATTTACAAAAAAAAATTTGACATCGTACACAGAAAAAAATTAAATAGTAATATTACTATAGTTGAATAGTAAAAAAAAGTAATAAATTTTTACTAAATACAAAGTTACATTACTGTCTAAAAAAGATATAAATAGTAATACTACTATTAAAAAGAGTAGTATTGGATAGTAAAATTTGATTTACTTTTTATATAGTTAAAATTAGCACAAAAAATGGGAAATAAATTGTATATAAAATTTTTGGAATAGTAATTTTCCAAAAATCTTAATCAAGATATAAGTTTACTTTTTTCAAACTTTACTATAGATATTAAATCCCTTGACTATATTATTGTATTTAGATTTTTTGATTGAAATGCAACTTTACGAAATAACATATAAATCAAAATAACACATGAAGCAATAAGAACAATTCATTGCTATTGGATTCCCGTGTAGCTCAGGCTATTTTTTATTAAAACTAAAATAATTGTTCCACTCCTGATGTACCTTTTGAGAAAGAGAGTCCAACCCAAAGTGGACCTTTCAGCCGCATTCAAAAACACTGGTAAATCGCATCAAAATGAATGCAATAAGTTTTGCCAAAGTTGAATTGTATTGTATTTCCCATTATTATTTTCTTTGATTGGTTAGTTGAGAGACTATTACAAAATTGTGACAAATGAAATAAATGCCATTTTTCACTATTACAAATGAAAAAGATGCGAGAATATATTCCCCCAGCCCTATTCTTTCTTCATAATAGATTTCTAGTTTTTTCTTCCTTTCAACCCATTATAATATTTTCATTTGTCATACTTATTTTTACATTTTATCAACTCTTAAAAGTGTAGTTAAATTCCTTTACTTATAATTTCATTTTTTTTGACAAATAGGGTAAAGCAACAGTTCAGGGACAATTCGGCCTCAATACAATTTGGCCTCAAGGTAATTCGGCCTTTCAAATTTTTTTAATATCTAACAGAACAATATTGCATTTTTAAATGTTCTAGTTGATCGTTTTGGCTTCTTATATCACATAAAGCTTTTGATGCTTTAAACTTGTAAAATTTCTTTTTATAATTTTTGATTCTTTTCTAAATTTAAGTTACACTTTTAACTTGAAAATCAAAGTTTTAAGGCACTTTAATTCTTTAGAAGTTTAATTTGTTTTTTAATTTTCCTAAATTTTAGAAATTCCCTCAAAATTTGTGATTAAATTAACTTTTCAAAAGTTGACCTGTTTTTGTTGGTATTTTAACAAAACTATATTTTAAACTTAATTTAATTTCAACAAAAAAGTATATGAATAGTGAAATATTTTTGCATAGTGTTTAGGAATAAAGAATGAAAATTTTTTATCTAAAAGGTTCAGTGGCGGATCCAAGGGGAGGGGGAGGGGGGGCTCATGGGCCTAGGCCCCCTATCAAAAATGGCTTCGAAAATTACCCTTACTAATTTTGCTTTTTCCTAAAACAATACTTGTTGGTAGTTGATTACGTTTATATCAACGATATGACAATTCGAATTCTAAAAGACATAATACAGCTGTCGTATTCTCTGAAGACTTTTAGCAAAATTGCAAAAAATTTGATTAGATTTCGTCCCCCCCCCCTATAAGAAATTTCTGGATCCGCATGATGAAAAAAACAATTTTACAAGAATTAAGGCTTGTTTTTACAATTGTCATATCAGTAGAACAAATGTAACCATTGCAATCGCCACATCTTAAACAGCTACATTTTTTTACAAGCATAAAACTTTATTTTGCATTTTAGCATTTTTTGTTCCAAATCATTAGTAATTTTATCACTTGAAACTAAACAGAATAGTTTAGCTGTTCTATCTTGTTTTTCTTTTTTGTATAAAAAGTTTTATCTGAAAGTATAAGAGCGTTTCGCTAACTTTTTTTTCAACTTTTTCATATAGTCATTTCTGATTATTTTTTAAAAAACCTCCATTAATTTTAGACAATCTATTTTACTAATATAAAGCAATATCTATTAAAAAAATAAAGGCCATTCTGTCATTTTGAGTGAACAAGTATACTATTAAATTTTAGTGAAGTTGATCAACGCCATTTTCCAAAACTGTAATTCATAAAATCTTTTTTGAACTTCATCTAAGGTTATTTCTTCCGCATGAGAAGATCTTAATAAAACTACAATTTTGTTTCTTTGGGATACATAAAACCATTAAAATTTTAATAACGTGATTATGAAGTAAAACGAAAGAAAAAACTTATTTTTTTACATTTTTCAATATTTTTGCCACGTATTTTCTAATCGTGCAAACTGTTCCCAACAAATTCAATTTATTTTCAAGTCTTTTAGGAGAGATACAGCTGTTGGATGTAAATTTAAAAAAATAAAAAATAAAAGAAAAAATTAAAAGCTAAACAGTTGTTCTTTTTGAAAAAACATTTTGACTCGTTTCAAAATGTTACAATATGTGATAAACATCGGATGCTCATTTTTTTGCAAAACAAATATTTATCAAAAATGACTAGCGAACACAAGAAAAAGGTTTAATTTAATGATTTGAAAGGTCAAACTGTCTTATTAGATACTAAGAATTTCAAGAGACCGAATTGACCTGAGGCCGAATTATCTTGAGGACGATTTGCCCTGAGGCCAAATTTTCATGAGGCCGAATTGTCGCAAGGCCGAATTGTTTTGAGGCTAAATTGACCTGCTCCCCAAATCAACTACTCTATTTGTATAAACAACTGAAAAAACTCAGTACCAAAAGTTTTTTTAAAGTTCTACAACTTGGAGTATTGAAAATTTAGAAGTTTCGTTGATTCACACGATTTCTTATGAGAAATTTTATTTAATCATTATGCATGCATGTTTTTTATTAAATGAATTAGTTTTACACAAAAGATTTCTCATATTGTCATATCAAAAATGTATTGAAAAATATTAAGGGTATAATTGATGAAGTTACCGTTACTTAACCGATACAATTATGGTTTGCAAATTTTACTAATTCTAGAACATCCTAAGTACCAGTTCTGTTTGTGAAATTTGATGAAATATATATATATATCGTGTAGGGCAAAATTTATTAAATTTCACCCTCCCCCTGCTCTATATAAGGGATGAATAAAAAAAATAATATCACAAGTCCACCTAGGCGACGATATAAAGAATGAGAAACACAAAGACCTCTGTCTAAAAAAAATAGCCCATATCACGCCACCTTACGACTTGTTTCAAAACTGTATTGAACAACCAACCCCTCCCCGCCTAAACTTTAGAGTCTAAGGGGCTATGCAATGTATGTATGTATGTATGTATTGTATGTATGTATGTCAGGACAAATAATAATAATAACGAAGAAAAAACTAGAAAGAGGGTTTGACAAATAAAATAGAGTTTGGGAGAAATAAACCATGGCGAAGGAGACCTCGACGTGACAATGAAAAATGGGATGTGTGAAAGCTGAAAGCAATTTTGTGGTAGAGCAAAGACATGAGAGATGATGACAATGAAAAGATGATTGCGTCTACATAGAGCGTTAGGAGAAAGAAATCAATACAAAATAAGTATATTGTGTAGCAGAGGCAGCACAGCCAGAACCTCCTTCCTTTCTTTCCATGTCTTTCTTCCCTTCCATCGTCTTGCGATGATAATGAAGAAGGATGCTGAGACACTATTATTATCGCGCATTTTACCTACGCCATATGGCGCGTGTGTTTTTAACTTTATACGCGCTCCATCATCCAAGCACACTTCAGGATTACGGATAAAACTTTCTTTGCTTTGCTGTTGTAGAATAAAGTATAAAGGATTCAATAAATGATAAAAATAATGTTCTGTCGAGTGAGTGAGTGAGTGAGTGAGTGATTGGTGACAGTGCGTTGCTTACATCTATCATCCAATCAATTTACACTACCTTGGTTTTGAAGATCATTCAGTTCTCTCTTTGTCAAGGATATCCTCGTCATTCCCTGTTTGTTATTCTGTTACTCTAGTCAGTATTCTCGGGCCTGTCTTGGGAAATAGCTTTGAAATTATATATTAATTTAAATTCATATAGAATTTAAAAAAATGGTAACATGGACTTAAATCGGATAGACATAATGTTATACGTTAAACTTTATTGGCCTATAAAATATTACTTTTTTGGCAATGTAGAAAGTAACGAAGGAATTTTTTTTTGAAAATTCTAGCAGAAGAGATTAAACAGCTAGATGGAAGATGCAGGGCCGTATCAAGGGATCGTAGCGCCCCAGGGCAAAAGTCCTGAATGGAGCCTCTCACCCCTTTCTCTTTCTTTTCTCACTCATCCTCACCCCATTCTGGCTTAAGAAGTGATTTAGGAAAAAAATGCTCACATTTTTATTAAACCACATAATTCAGATATATACTGAGTGAGTCGAAGACGGTCTCCATTAGATGTTCATTTTTCGTATTTTAGCAGCAGTAAAATTATCGATGACTTCGTCAAAATCAACACAATCGAGAACTTCTTTCTCAATGCTCATAAGAGAACTTTTGAGGAGGGCTTGCCCCATAGTGCATCTTAGGGACTTAATAAGTTTTAGCTTGCTGAATGACCTTTCACAGGATGCAATAGAAGTTCCAATTGTCAGCATGATCCTCAGAGCCACTTGTAGATTCGAACAGAGTCCTGATTGCGAGAACAGGAAACCAAGTAACTCCATAGCGTATGCAGGTTTTTCCTTCCGAGGTTTCAAACACATTTGAATGTTCTCAGAATTTCCATCTCAAGCTCTGCTGCGTTGAACTCAGTGGCAATGAAATGGCGCCCCCTAGATGTGGCGCCGCGGGGCAATTGCCCTCCCCCTTGATATGGCCTTGGGGAGTGGAAACGAAAATGATTTCAAAAATCAGTGAAAATAGCAGTTGAGCTGTATGGTTTTAATCCCAGTTGACATCACATGGAAGATTATTCAATAATATTACTATTGCCTTGAGGCCGAATTGTCAAGAGGTCGAATTGTCTCGATGCCGAACTATCAAGAAGTGGAATTGTCTCGATGCCGAATTGTCCCTGAACCATCATTATAAAAGAGATGATTAATGATTCAAATCAAAATCAAATTTATTTTATATTTTATCTATTTTAATTATAAAAAGTGAAAAACTTGATGCTTAATCAAAGAAATACTCAACCATTTTTTTGCAGATTTTGACTTCAAAGTCTAATTATGTTGACGGTTGTAATATACACACCAAATCCAGCTCCTAGATATAATATATAAATGTCTTTTTTGTGAACAATGAACTTCATCATTTAGCAAAAGATACTTGAGACAGTCGAAGTCATTTTTGTTAACGGAAACTGTACAATGTTCTCGCAACAAAATAAAATATGGCACTTAAATTGGCTAGAAAGTGCGCAAGATGTAAGATTGTTTAACAAGATTTATAAATTATTTTTATATCACGCAAAGACTACGATCATATAAAGTCTCACTACTTAAAATACTTTGAAATTGTGGTAAAGATAAAAAACTTGACATATTTTGAGTATCGTTGCATTGAGAATTTAAAACTATTAAAAATCATACAGCTTAGAGATGTGATGTACTGCCCCCTGTTCCATCATCAGTAATGACAATAATTCCTTTCTAATACAATTTGAGTATAACACATGAGAAAATATCCTTTTAAATAAGCAAATACGATGGTCAGCCTGTATATACCAGGGGTGCACACACTTTATTACAGCCAATTTTAGCAAAAAATATCAAAGATGAGGACTTTTTTTAAATTTTCAAAGTTTATTATAAAAGAATTTTGGTCCAGTCAACACACCACCATTACCACCCGACATTACTTTTACACTCTCAGCTCCCAATCCCATCATAACTGCGAAGAACTGCAACGATTTTATCAAATCAAATAATCTTGTTTTTAATTGTGATCGTATCACTCCTTCTAGTTCAACAAGAAAAGCAAATTATTCATATATGATAGAGGCAAAGCAAAAACAAATTGAGAATTATTCATGTATATTTGCTACTATTTTTCCCTCATCTATTTGGATTGAGTTCATACCCGATTCTTCAATTTCGTCTCTAATCAAGTGATAACGCTTTGGGCTAGAATAAATTCTTCACACGATCGTGAAGGCAAATAATTTATCTGAAAGTAGGATTTATGGCTATCATACCTTGATAAATTCATGCCACACTTCGATAAATCAACAGTTTCATTATGCTAGTGATAGAATACTTCAAATTTATAAAATTTTCAAATAGTTAGGTTTTAATGAAAATAGACTGGCAAACTGGATCCAAATATGAATGCATAGAACAGGTTAGGCAAGATTTTTTGTTTTAGACATTCCAATTAGGACATTGGAGACAATGATCACTAGACAACGCATATAATAAGTCTTTATCCCTCGTTATTGCTTTTCACCAGTTATTGAAGACGATGGTCATAAATACCCTTTCAGATTTGGATGTTCTAGTAGTGAAAGAACTGCCTGACCATGAGTAACAAAAGGACTTATCGATAGATATGGTATATTCTAACCACATGAATGTTTTATACCATGACTTTAAAAACGTTCTCTTTTATGAATATTTGGCGGAAAAGATTTCTTGATTCAGCCAATCCTGTATTTGTTGTTCAAAGGTGTAAAATGTCTGTCTTCTGAAGAACTAATGAAAAGACTTGTATTAGAAGATTCTTAACTCTTAACTGGTAATACAGTCAGAAATCGTTTATCCGATACTCCATTATTCGGAAACTGCTATCCGATACAATATTGACTCTAACTAATATCCACAATGTTTTTTCCCAGATTATTCTGCTATCCACACTCCAACGGCGGTACTGTCTTTATCAAACTAAATGCTCTTACACATTCTTGTATATAATTTGTTAATCCGACACACGCATTCAACACTAGCAAAACGAACTTTTTTTTTTAAATAAAATGCTTTTAAATGTTTGCTATAAAATGAATTCAAAACTTAATTTTACTTAAAAAAATAAAAATTAATTAAATATTTTATGTATTTATTATATAAGTAACGCGAATTTAAAACTACCATCTCGTTTTCAGAGTATATCTCATGGAGTTTCCTAAAACCCCTGTAAGAAATGGAAGCAAAAAATTGAATTAAATTTAACCTAAATGCTCAAAAATATTTAATGTCTTAAAACATTGCGCCTTGAAAATATCTCTTTCTAACTAAAAAAGCTTTTGAAGAAAGTTAGGTGCTCTATCTATGCGATCCCATTGCTTTTCTAGTGTTAATTGACAGTGAAAAAAAATTGAAATAATTATGCGAGAAACAACACACAATACGCAAATATCAACACAGCTATAGAGAGAGGAAAAAAGCTGAGAAAGTGATCTCTCTGAGAACAAGATATTCAACAGAAAATAGTGAAAATCGAGAAATGATGATGAAACCACACCTCCCACTCATTCAACAACAGCTAGACAAGGACTTTTCAGAATACTGGAGTTCATCAAGAGCGATTCGCAAACACGCGATTGTCACTACAGCAGGATATTCTTGCTCACAGATTTACTGCAGACATCATATAACTGATTCTCAACAAAAGTCAAAGATTTTATAAACATGGCATAAACATAGTACATTTACATATAATATAAAAATTTTATAATGTACTACTTAGTGTATTTTCATTGGTCTAAACCAGAAAACTGACTAACTATAAAAGGTCACACAAACAGGAAATCGATTTATACAAAGAAAGAGATGAGCTAAAAGATGTTCACCAATTGTCACCAGTACTAGGATATTTGGCCTATAGACATTTGTCGGAAAGACAATTAGCCAAAAGACATTTGACAGATATGGCAGAACATTTGGCGGGACACACATTTGGTCGAACAAAACTTTTATCAAACAGTTATTTGGCAAAAAAAATGTTAGCGAATGGAAATTCGTCCGAATAAACATTTAGTGAACGAATATTTCTACAAAAATGTAAGTACAGTTTAAAAGATTTTCAAACTTATGCAAACAATAAAAATGTTGTTTTGATGTTAAAGCCCTAAAACTCAAAAAAATACAGTAAGAAAGATGCTCGCACTAATATTTTTATTTTTTAATGATAGCAAGAAAAAAAAATTTATTGCTAAACCCAGGGCCGGTTTTTAGCCGATTTGACCGATTAGACCAAATTGGGCCCCGCGTCTGAAGGGCCCCGCATTTACTATGATCGGAACAGTTGAAATTAATCCAAAATACGAAATTTACAAAATGAGATATTACAACGCAATATCTGAGCAAAGAGCGTGTTATTGCTAATGATATTTGCATATTAGTTGCTCTATACGAGACCAATTTACCCTGCTAATTTCGTCTGGATAAAATGGTTTTGAAGTGAGATATCAAATTTTAAACCTAATTCATTTTTGATTCTAATGCAAATTTGGCGAAAGGTAACTAATAGCGAACATAATAGTACACATTCTGAGTAAACAAACACACCCACCTCCATGTGACGATTATATGAATTAACACAACTCGAACTTGTGCTATCAATATACAGGTAATTTCATCTCACTTAAAATTTTTATTCCAACATTAAGAATAAGTTAAATAAAAGATTTAACTCCAAGTACATCCTCGGCCCTTCTAGTTTGATCACCCAACTACAAATGTCCAAATCTGCATAGACTCGATCTAAATAAGGTACCTAATTACTAGTGGTGGCATAGATCACCCAGAGATTGCTCAAGGTCATGTACCGAATAGCTACAGGTAATCATGTTTGTTTTTATATTTAGTAATTTTTAAATTTTTTTTCCGCTAAAAGCAAAATGGCGTTAGCTATTTAAAGTTATTTTATTCTGCTTTTTTGAAATATATTGTCATAAGTTTTTTACTGAACTGTTTCATTGAATATTTTATAACAATTTGTCTAAGTTTCATCAGAATATGTTTTTTTTTAATATTTTTAATTTTGTCTTGTTTAAATAAATGAACAATTTAGAATCTTGTAACTGTTCACAATTACAAACAATGTCTTCATCGTCTTGTCAACATAAATATTTTAAAATTTATATCACCAAAAAATATTATTTTAAAAATGTTAATTTCTTGTGATAGGTTTATTTCTTTACTAATTCTTCTGTTTTGTTACTTTTTTAGATCTTCCTTTTTCTAAATACAAAAGTTAAATAAAGAGGCACTACATCATGACAAGCACAAGTAGAAATCGAGATAAAGGGCGTAAATATTTATGTGGTAACAAGAAACGAGCATTGGCCAAGGCAAGGGCAGCAGAAAATAAAAAGCATAGAGGTGCTTTAAAAAAGTTCCTTGTCACGCCATCTTTGAAACGCCCTCGGTTTGAAGATGAGAGAATCATCAATTATTTGCAGAATGAAGATAAAATCATGGATCAAATTTCAGATAATCATTAAAGGAATTGAATTTAGAAGTGCAGGACATTCGAGGCCAAGGCTATAACAACGGTAGCAACATGAAAGGTCAAACGTCTGGAGTACAAGCCCGACTGTTGAAGGAAAATTCAAGAGCATTTTTTGTACCATGTGCATGCCATAATTTTAACCTTTTACTCGGAGATGTAGCTAAGTGTTGTCCAGATGCTATTACGTTTTTTGGGATCTTGCAAGCCATCTATGTTTTGTTCTCAGCATCAACTAGAAGATGGGCAATTTTGAAAAAACATGTAACTATGTTAACAGTGAAACCCTTAAGCAATACAAGGTGGGAGTGTCGTATTGATAGCGTTAAAGCCATTCGTTATCAGGTTGGAGAAGTATATGATGCACTTGTTGAAGTAGCAGAGACAGCAGATCAGCCCAAGATAAAAGCAGAAGCCGAATCATTAGCCAACCAGCTAAAAAACTACAAATTTCTAGTTTCTTTAGTATTTTGGTATGATGTACTTTTTAAAGTTAACTACGTGAGCAAGGAATTACAAGGTGAAAAAAGGACATTAATGAAGGAATGGAATCATATGAACAACTCTTGTCATGGCTGAAAAATTATAGGGAGGAAGGCTTTAATGGTGTTTTAGTAAGTGCAAATGAATAAGCTGAAGTTGTTGAGTTGCCATTTGAGTTTAGAAAATTTCAAGAAAAACAATTACGAAGAAGGAAAAGAATGTTTTTATATGAAGCAGAAGATCTCACTACGATCTCACAAGAAAGACTTAACAATTTGGCAATGCTCTCTATAGAACATGAGATTGCTAAAGCATTAGACTTTGAAAATATTTTAAAATATTTTGCAAATAGAAAAGCTCGAAAAGTATTATTCTAAAAGAGTATATTGTCTTTCTTTTTATCAAAAGTAAAACAATAAATCTATTCATTTTGCTTTTAAAATTTTATTACACCATTCATTTAATGGTTATATATTTATCTTTTGTAGGATTATATGTATGTATGATGTTGTATATATATATATGCGTTATAAAATTTGTTATATAGAGGAGGGGGCCCCACCATCAAGTTGCTAATCGGGCCCCGCAACACTTGGCACCGGCCCTGGCTAAACCTAACCCTAACCCTTTACTGGTCACAGTTCCTTTAGATTCACAATTCTCCGCAGACAAAGAAAGTTTATTGAAGAGGTGGGTGTTCAGCAAAGCCAACTGGGATAGGTTTAGGTCGCTACTGAATGATTCAGCTCCGTGGGTCATGTGGTGCATAGAAGTAAAACGCCCTCAGGAACTTTCGGAGTGTGTCAACGATGCTGCGGTGGGATAAGTAGTTCTCTTGAAGGGTGCTAAAAATACGATAATCCAATTCCGAAGAATTGTCTATTAGTTATCAAAGAAAAACGAGCTCTCAATAGAAAATACATTAACACTAGGGAAGGCGAGAAAATGTATCTTATCAATCAATTACAAAAACTCAGGAAAAGCTCGGTGAAACCATAAGGTCTATTAGAGACTCTTTCAATAAGTCTATCTATACTAATATAATCAGCTTCCCAGAAGACATATGTGTATATTAGGCCGCTAAGGGTGTTCCTCGTATTTACAAACACGTTATGGATGTAAATACCACATTAGAGAGGTATTTCACTGGATCGAATCTTAAGGTGAATTACTCAAAATGCAAATTCATTATCTTTGGCGCTAATTGCCCAAAAAATAAAAAATTGCAAAGGGAAGAATAATCTTCCATAGATGGAAGACCATCTGGTTTCAGATCCTACGCTCCAACCAAGAGGCCATCTAGTCCTCTATAACTAGTAACTACCTAATTGTTTAATTATACACTTACGTTTGTTAGAGACAACGCAAAATTTAATTTACTTATACTTCTATATTGGACCTTGCGACACAACTATGTATTTAGATTGGATTAGGCAAACTTTTTAGTGAAAGGGCCGCGTGATACAATAAAAATGCAGCATTTAATATAAGAAAGACAAAGGTTTTAAAGGAAGAACCAATGAAATTAAAATATTTATTTTATATTAATTTACGGATTAAATATTCTTCTACCTATCTCAAGATCAAGATTGTAAATAAAATTGTGAGAAAGATATAAAAGTTACCGTTGTTTTGTTTTCTGCATTTGATATTTCAAAGTGTATTGTATTTTATAAACAGAAAAATGGTTACTAAGATATTAACATTCAAATCAGACGATATCTAAAAAAAAGGCAGACGATTTATATTCAAAGTCATTGAAAAAAGCAGACAAAGATGAAATTACTTATGTTCCAAAATAGGAACATTGGCCATAAAATGAGTTAATATTTTTAAAATGGACATTTTTATGGCCACACTTTATATAAAACATATACGAATCAAAATATTGCGAGAGACATGCAATGAAGCAATATTTTGATGTTTCCAGTTCCGGTTCGATGTATCGAAATTCTTTGGCTCCGCCGGCTTGGATTCCTGCTACGAAGCCCTGCAAAAAACGGAGGTAGGGCAAACCCCCCCCCCCCCCTCATCCCCTGGACAAAACCCCCACCGAACAAAATCCCCCCGACAAAAGCCCTTCCCGAAAAAATCCCTCCCCTGACAAAAGCCAGAGATTCTCATGAGGAGAAAATTCTTTCTTATCTTTAAATTCAATAAAGTGAATTTTGCTTAACATTGTATCATTTGCTAGAATTAAAGTGAATTTTTTTAACCCATTTACGACCAATGTTCCTATTTTGGAACATAAGTAATTTCATCTTCGTCTGCTTTTTTCAATGACTTTGAATATAAATCGTCTGCGTTTTTTTAAATATCGTCTGCTTTGCTTGGTCTTAAATGGGTTAAATATGTACTAAAAAAGAAAGTTATGTAATATGCATGCTCAGTTATGCTATGATTCAAGTGTTTTTAAGTGCTCATTGTGATGACTATTTTTGGGTAGTGTTTATCAAAATTATATTTCTGGATAAAACGTACAGCATAACTACAATTTGGGTATAGGATTATAGAGATGCTCTAAAACTTCAAATTAACGCATTACCACCTTTCTCCTGTGCACTTGGGGTTTAAGAAAGGTAATTAATGTTTTATGAGTTGATTTGATGAACAAAGATAAAGAAAAAAACTTGGTAAATTGCAAAATTATTCTCTATGAGCAAAAATAAGTCGTCTAGAGCAAGCTAGACAAAGATTTTGTTTGCGAAGATCGCATTGAAATTTTCCTCAGCAATCAATAGCGCTGTAAGAAAGTGCGACTATTTCTAAACATAACGATAAATCCTGTGTTAACCAATGCAAACCAATTCTTGAATTTAATCTTTGAAGGACCAACATTCTTGAGATTAAACGTGTTTTCTTTTTTAATAGAAATGTAGACATTTAAAGTAGGTGATTTTTATTTTATAAGTCAGATTAGTGGTAAAATTCTGGTTATGAAAGTGTTAAAATAATATCAAACAGGCGCGTATACTGGTTTCTACCGTTTATTTCAAAGTTCAGATGGATTTCACTTTCTTTTTGATTTGAGGTGTATGTTAAAATAAATAAATTGAATTGGAAGAAAACTAATGTATTAAGATATATGTGCAGTAAATTTATTTTTATCTTTATGTATTCAATAACATAATGAATTTTGGGATTTCTTCCGAAGAAAACCCATATTTCAATATGTGTGTGAAGTTTATATTTTTTACATGTTACGGTTTATCTCAAATTAATGATTACGAAGATTGCATGTGATCAATGTCACCCTCGATTTGACGCTTCTTCATCAATCGTATCATTAGTTTTTTAGAATTAATAAAATAGGTGGCATTCATAAAAACACAAAAATATTTTTTGCATAACAAATTCATTAGTTTAGTGCAGTAGTTTCTAACCGGGGGTCCATGGAAGAATTTGAAGGGGTCCATGGAAATTCTACTTCAAACTACTTATGCTGAATCTCCTTTAATATACTTCTATTTTCCAAATCAATATAAATATATATATTTAGAGCTTTTTTAAATAAATATTTTCTTCCCTTTTCTAAAGTTTTATATTTTGAATGTTTATATATGCTTTTTATTAGTTACAATATTTTTGAAAAATTTATATTTTAATTGAAAAAAAATTTTATTCACATTTTATGTCAGGCTTTACGATTTCTCTGATTTCATATGAATAAGCATATGATTTAATCAGATGACTACAATCATTTTTGGCATAAAAATCTTTGATTAATTTTGTTGGCTCAAACTATTCAGTTGTAGGGGTCCACAGGTAAAAAAGTGACTAAAAAGGGGGAATGGGATAAAAAAGGTTGGGAACCACTGGTCTAGTGCATTTAAATTTTTCGTAAAATTTGTCGGACGAGAATGGGATGCATTTACGGATCTTCTTAAAGAACTTCCAAAATTCAAGGTAGAACTTAAAAACCTATTTAGATAGGATGATCGCCTCTCTTCCTTCCATTTTTTGAGATAATAACGTATAGTTTAATCAAATGAAAATTGATTCTTCTTAGACATCAAACCCCTAAGATGACGTCAGTTAATATTCCTTGTGTAAGTAGACTAATATACTCTAAACAAGCATTCATTCACACACACACACATTGCTTTTGTAGGTTTAGGGTTAGGGTGGCCTCGGTTGACTTTTTCAATACCATTTTCGTCCTGGTTTGATAATGTAAAAATCATAAAATTTATTTTAGAAAAAAATGTTATAAAATCGCTGGAAGTAAAGTATCCAAATGTGAGGCCTTGTCTACTCCAAAATGCGTTATTGATGAGTTGTTATTGATCTCAATTTTTTTGAGATCTTTGTTATCGAGAACCTAACCTAAGGCAATAAAAACCAGTTTTCATCACCTTTTACATAAATAATGAAAATAAAATTATTTTTTTGAAATATATTTTCTTTGTAGGATTTAATATATATGATAATTTTAAGATTTGCCGCATTATCTGTAAAAAATTGGGAATCACATGAAGATCAAACACCCTAAACGTTTAGAATGTTGATTCTTTTTGCAATCAAACACCTCTGTTATAGATCGAGTCAAAGTTCAGTACACGGATTTTCTTTGAGAAAATATAAAATATAGATAACGATAAGGCGATAATTTTTAAGAGATTTGCTATCTTGACTAGTAAAGATCAAATTTAACTAATGGAATATTAAATGATTTGGCTATATATTATATTAAGGAATATTATTTCCTTGGGATCAAAGAGCCAGGAAGCTTTCGGATTGGAGTTTGAATAAAATTGAAGAAGACTTACACTGTGATAAGGGAGAGGGGATTTGTATGCGCGGAAAAGAACACAGAAAGATAGAGCATGGCAAAGTGCTAAAATGAATGCTCTAATCGTATGTATTTATTAGCTGATGAAATCTTAAGATTGATCTAAAAGTTCTACTCTTTCTTGTGGTGGTGGTGGTAACGGTGGTGATGATTAAGACGATGATTGTATTGGCAGCAGCTGCTGAAACATGAACAATATACACAATGAGTATAAGGATATAACATAATAAAATATAACATAGTGTATATATAAAGCTATAATATTAAGTAGGAAACAGAGTGTTAGTAGTGCAAAGTAGTACTATAAAGGAAAATCAATAGTAAATAAATAATAATCATAATAATAGTCAGAGTTGTAGTAGGGAGGCATTAAGAATAGTAGGAAAGGAATAATAGCAGTAGCAATAATATGTATACATATAATAGTAATAATGATATACATACATACACATATATAATAATATAAATAATAAAAAAGTAGTAATATATGATGCTATTGAACAATGAACGATCTTCAAAGATGCTATAACATTTGCTAGCAATAATGATAACGAGAGACGAAAGCTATAAAATGGAAAGAAAGGGGGAGACAGGCTTGTGTTGGTAGCATGCATTGCCTTTTCTTTCCCGATTATGCGTGCAATGGCGGATTCAGAGGTGGTTTCCATTAAATCCTTTGGGATTCAATATGTTGATTGAAAAAAAGTCATTTATATATTTACATCTTACATATAATTTAAAATTTATGGAATCTCCTGCTAATTTTTCAGATATCAGTGAGTTCAATCATATTTACTTTGATTTTCTGAAACAAGAGTAGATCTCTAAGATGGTATTAGTTCATATTTGTTTTTAGTGTAATTCGAGTAATACACTAGAAAGCATTCTTTAGAACTACTTTAACCCATTAAGTACCATAGAAATCAGATGACATCTAAAAAAACGCAGACGATTTATATTCAAAGTCATTGAAAAAAGCAGACGAAGATGAAATTACTTATGTTCCCAAATGGGAACATTGGGAAATAATGGGTTAAATTCGCCTTGCTTAGCTACATTTTTTCTCCATATACAGTTGCCTAACTGTTGTGTCTTGATTTGGAATAGTCAATGGTGGCAGACAGACATTTGGCAAATGGAAATTTAGCCGACAGACAATTCGCCGAACAAAAATTTTAACAAAACGACATTTCGCCAAATGGACCATTTGTCATGTAACTTCTAGTACTGGGATTCTTAACCTGTGGTCCATGGACCTCTTAGGGGTCTATGAATGGGTGTCAAAACGTTCGTGAGGGTCAGATTAAAAAAACCAGTTTATTATTTAAAATTATAAACATACTTTCATACACATTTTTTTGATTAAAATATTTTATAAATATTCAAAAACATTTTATAATGGATCATTTTAATAAAAAAACATTAAGTATTTTTTTGCAAGTACAAATATTAATTGCATGCAAGTTTTTTATGACTTTTATGTGTGAAAATTTCCTTGGAGGGGGTTCATAGCTTTCATCAGCTTTTTAAAGGAGTCCATGGCTGAATAAAGATTAAGAAACTCAGTAATCTAGTACACTGCTCCCTCGCTTTACCGCCACCCCGATTTACCGCCAACCCCGCATACCGCCATACAATTATGTAGACCCGATTTCTTTCCATTATAATTCCCGCGATTTAACGCCCCTCGCTATCCGCCATCCGCCAATAACATTGATAGAACAAGCACACTTTTTACTTCATTGAAAAACCCTCGATTTAACACCATGCGTTATTGATGCAATTTTAGCAGTGAAATGAGTTGTTTATCTGACACCCATGCTTAAGTTTCTGACAGAATAAGGATGATGTACAGCAGAAATTGATAAAATATAATGTTTAGTTGTAGAGCATATTTCATATCATGATATATCCATCATCATTGTTTTTGCATCACGTTGTTCGACATAGTACTAATTATTTTGATTTTCAGTCGAATTTCTTACATTTTCTACACCTTCTTATGGAAAACGCTCCAAAACGTAAAAGAAACGTAATCAAAACGTGTCAAAAAAAGAAATCATTGAGTTCCATGCAAGTCATCTAATGGCTAGTCAACATGTAATTCCTGAACATTTCAGTAAAGTTTGGGGATTTGAAGTTAAAAGAAGGATTGTTGGAGATATTTTAAAAGAAAAAGAAAAGTGGCAAAAGTTTGATGTTTCTGTAAAACATAAAAAGACAGCATTACACACAAATTTAGAAGAGGCTTTGTTTATGTGGTAGTATCCGTAACAATAACGCCATAATTACTAATGATATTTTGAAAGAGAAAGATAAAGTGTTTGGTTCTGAATTTAATATTACCAACTTTACATACTCAAACGGCTGGCGGCACCGATTCAAACAACGCTACAATATCAAATGAGCGGAGAAAGCGCCGGTGTAGGTGCTTTTTCGTCAAATTTAGCCCCGATTTTATAACATGTATTGCTGTCAAATTAACTATAATAATATTTACTTTTATTTATTCAAAAATAATAGCCTTTGCCATAATTTTCCTTCTATTTATGTTTTAGTGACACTTTTGTACTCATTGGGCATTTTTCGTAAAATGAACATTCGGCTAAAGATGCGTTCGCCAAATGTTCCTCAGAGAAATGTACGGTGATGGCTATAATAACTGTTGAGAAGTTTGCCTTTGAGGGAGGACGCGAGGAAAATTGTGAGCATGTTGGAATGTTTATATGATAAAAATACACTCCCTTTTTATTATAAGAAACAAATTTGTAATGGACTAATTCTCAGGATGTAGTAAGATATTGAAGCATACGCTATATAGCAGACGTGGAGAATTAATTTTTTTCAATCAAACCCTTTAAATGCCTTTTAGATACAAAAATGACATTTTTGGGAAAGAAATTGAATACAAAATGCGGTGTGTTACTGTAATCTCACGTATTCTTACAAAATCTCTTAGTACTTTTCAAAATGTTCATTAAATTCATGGAAATCAGTTTTCATTGATAGTTTTACCTATGAAAAAATGAAAAAAACTAAATTTCATTATATTCATTCTTTTGAAGAGCAGCACAATGCTTCTTTATGCCCAGAAATCTCCAAAAAAAAATAAATATTATAGCCTATAGATTATAGCCTGGCTGTTGAAATTGGTTTGATATACAACCATAAAGTACAGCTTTAACTAGTAAAAATACTGGATTTCATGGAATTATGAGAAATTAAGAAGGAAAAATTATGATAAAATAACTTATTTTTACACATATCGGACTTATTATGATATGGACATATCAGCACAAAGAGATTTTACATACAATAAAATAAAATAATATATAATAAAATATTTTCAATTGATTCAACCAAATGGGTAAGGAGTTGGTAAAGTTTAGGAAATACTGGTAGCCCGTATAACGAAAATATTGAGAAATTTTAGAAAAATAAAATAGAAACGAAACAAAACCGTGTCTCAAGACTTTCTCTCCTGTGCGATTCTTCTGTTCGGGGTTTCTTAACATATTTCAAGTATGGACCGTTTATAAATTTTTTTGAAAATTGATTTTTTGTTTTTGTCCTTATGTGATTATCATATGTCCAGGGCCGGTTTTTAGCCGATTTGACCGATTAGACCAAATTGGGCCCCGCGTCTGAAGGGCCCCGCATTTACTATGATCGGAACAGTTGAAATTAATCCAAAATACGAAATTTACAAAATGAGATATTACAACGCAATATCTGAGCAAAGAGCGTGTTATTGCTAATGATATTTGCATATTAGTTGCTCTATACGAGACCAATTTACCCTGCTAATTTCGTCTGGATAAAATGGTTTTGAAGTGAGATATCAAATTTTAAACCTAATTCATTTTTGATTCTAATGCAAATTTGGCAAAGGTAACTAATAGCGAACATAATAGTACACATTCTGAGAAACAAACACACCCACCTCCATGTGACGATTATATGAATTAACACAACTCGAACTTGTGCTATCAATATACAGGTAATTTCATCTCACTTAAAATTTTTATTCCAACATTAAGAATAAGTTAAATAAAAGATTTACTCAAGTACATCCTCGGCCCTTCTAGTTTGATCCCCAACTACAAATGTCCAAATCTGCATAGACTCGATCTAAATAAGGTACCTAATTACTAGTGGTGGCATAGATCCCCAGAGATTGCTCAAGGTCATGTACCGAATAGCTACAGGTAATCATGTTTGTTTTTATATTTAGTAATTTTTAAATTTTTTTTCCGCTAAAAGCAAAATGGCGTTAGCTATTTAAAGTTATTTTATTCTGCTTTTTGAAATATATTGTCATAAGTTTTTTACTGAACTGTTTCATTGAATATTTTATAACAATTTGTCTAAGTTTCATCAGAATATTTTTTTTTTAATATTTTTAATTTTGTCTTGTTTAAATAAATGAACAATTTAGAATCTTGTAACTGTTCACAATTAAAACAATGTCTTCATCGTCTTGTCAACATAAATATTTTAAAATTTATATCACCAAATAATATTATTTTAAAAATGTTAATTTCTTGTGATAGGTTTATTTCTTTACTAATTCTTCTGTTTTGTTACTTTTTAGTCTTCCTTTTTCTAAATACAAAAGTTAAATAAAGAGGCCTACATCATGACAAGCACAAGTAGAAATCGAGATAAAGGGCGTAAATATTTATGTGGTAACAAGAAACGAGCTGGCCAAGGCAAGGGCAGCAGAAAATAAAAAGCTAGAGGTGCTTTAAAAAAGTTCCTTGTCCGCCATCTTTGAAACGCCCTCGGTTTGAAGATGAGAGAATCATCAATTATTTGCAGAATGAAGATAAAATCATGGATCAAATTTCAGATAATCATTAAAGGAATTGAATTTAGAAGTGCAGGACATTCGAGGCCAAGGCTATAACAACGGTAGCAACATGAAAGGTCACACGTCTGGAGTACAAGCCCGACTGTTGAAGGAAAATTCAAGAGCATTTTTTGTACCATGTGCATGCCACAATTTTAACCTTTTACTCGGAGATGTAGCTAAGTGTTGTCCAGATGCTATTACGTTTTTTGGGATCTTGCAAGCCATCTATGTTTTGTTCTCAGCATCAACTAGAAGATGGGCAATTTTGAAAAAACATGTAACTATGTTAACAGTGAAACCCTTAAGCAATACAAGGTGGGAGTGTCGTATTGATAGCGTTAAAGCCATTCGTTATCAGGTTGGAGAAGTATATGATGCACTTGTTGAAGTAGCAGAGACAGCAGATCAGCCCAAGATAAAAGCAGAAGCCGAATCATTAGCTAACCAGCTAAAAAACTACAAATTTCTAGTTTCTTTAGTATTTTGGTATGATGTACTTTTTAAAGTTAACTACGTGAGCAAGGAATTACAAGGTGAAAAAAGGACATTAATGAAGGAATGGAATCATATGAACAACTCTTGTCATGGCTGAAAAATTATAGGGAGGAAGGCTTTAATGGTGTTTTAGTAAGTGCAAATGAATAAGCTGAAGTTGTTGAGTTGCCATTTGAGTTTAGAAAATTTCAAGAAAAACAATTACGAAGAAGGAAAAGAATGTTTTTATATGAAGCAGAAGATCTCACTACGATCTCACAAGAAAGACTTAACAATTTGGCAATGCTCTCTATAGAACATGAGATTGCTAAAGCATTAGACTTTGAAAATATTTTAAAATATTTTGCAAATAGAAAAGCTCGAAAAGTATTATTCTAAAAGAGTATATTGTCTTTCTTTTTATCAAAAGTAAAACAATAAATCTATTCATTTTGCTTTTAAAATTTTATTACACCATTCATTTAATGGTTATATATTTATCTTTTGTAGGATTATATGTATGTATGATGTTGTATATATATATATGCGTTATAAAATTTGTTATATAGAGGAGGGGGCCCCACCATCAAGTTTCTAATCGGGCCCCGCAACACTTGGCACCGGCCCTGCATATGTCAATTATATTAGTACATCGATGAAGTGCTTTTTGATAAACAATTTTTCATCGGCGATAGAAAAAATTTATCCGAAATTGACCAATGATGCTCTTTAATATTTCGGCAATATTTTTTCCATTGCCCAAGGACAAAGACAAAATTTTTAAAAGAATATTTTTTCATAATTAAAATAATCTAAATTTCTAACGTTTAACTAAAATTTATTAAATTTTAATTGCTTTCAAATATTATTTTTGAATTATTTATATTTAATAATATTTTGTTAAAAGGTTACCCAGCAGTTTTCAAGCCTATTGAGTTTAGCCTTCTTTCAAATGTGGTGAAGACATGTTCTCATTTTATCGCTAAACAAAACAATAAACTATTGCAAAGTGGGTTCTGCCGAACATAAGTTTCTGCAAAGAGAGTGATTGGAGTTTCGTAAAAAGTTCGGAGTATAAAAATTTCGATAAAGCCATTCTCAAAGTTAGCAAATAATTTCTAAAAAAAAGTTGTCAATTAATGTAGATTCCTCTATTTAATTAAACTCTCAGGCATCCATAGCCTATAAAATATTATATACTTAATCCCGGGGCCGGCCGCAGTGGCCCCGCGCTTCTCATTTTTCATTTTCATGATATATTATATGATTTCGCTAAACGCAAGGTTGGCAAAGTAAAGTTACTTTGATCGTCATTTTGTTTTAATGAAAAAGTAATAAAACAAATCCCTTTTCTTTTTTTCAAAATCTTATTTCTCACTTTTAATCTTTTTTCCTACCCACACTGCGCCCCGTGCAATCCATTTTGCATAGGGCCCCGCGAACACTAGAGCTGGCCCTGCTTAATCCTATATTAGTGTTGGGCTAAATTTGTCAGTTCAAGTGGTGGGGCGTAAAGTGCACCACCCCCTCTATTTCTCCTATATTAATGTTTTTATAAATAATTTCAATGTCATATATATATATATTTCAACTATGCTAAATCCAGTAGTGATATTCATTTTTTATGAAAATTAATCAAACCTGTCAAATAAAATTGATTTATATATGACAGATCATCTTAAAAGTTTTAATTTAAATAATTATATGCAGTTTTTTACACATGCATAACCATTTTAAAGTCAAAAAATAATTTAAATATGACAGCCCATGTCAAAATTCATTTTTATTCTTATAAAAATGTTTTATATATATATACCCATTTTCAAGTATGTAGAATTTAGTGATATTTATTTTTTATGATAATCAATCAAACATGCCAAAAAATTGATTTATATATGACAACCCATCTCAAAATTAAAATTTTTATGTAAATACTTATAAAAAGTTTTTTACACATATATACCAATTTCAAATACGCCCTATTTAGTGGTGATACTCATTTTTTATAAAAGTCAATTAAACGTGTCAAAAAATCGATTAAATATATCAATTAATATTAAATATATAAACTTTAAAATAAATTCTACTTATAGTATTTCTTTGCTAATTATTTTCTTAATTTATTTAATAAACTAATTTTCAGTGTTTAAAATTCACTCAAAATATTTCATTTGTCAGTAAATTAAGTATCCAGATAGGACCTCCATCCAGTAGCGGTTCTAGATTTTCAAAAGTGAGGGAGCCAAACAAGGGCCAAGTTTTTAAATCGATAATTAGTTTTATCACGCAATGATTTGGTTATTCCGGCACGCTGACTCACCTGCTCTTTTACAAATTTAATCGATCGATTTGTGGTTCTATTGACCCCAAATTGTAGAAGAACATCAAATTTTTTGCCCCTGTTCTAAAATATCATTTATTTTTTACTTTTTCTTAAAAAATGCTAAATTCATTAAAATAAAAATCTGTTTTTGTCTTTTATATAATAAATTTCCGAAAATCAAACCGGATAGACACTTGTTACCTCCATTACATTCTGCCGGCTCTCCAAAAAGGCCAAAATTAGCGCGTTATTACAATTTAGGAGTTCATGAAAAATTTTCACGGATACTTTCATCGCAAATGTGGAAGCGCGGATAGCTGGACGATTACTATATATTCATTCGTATAAATATATCAGTCTTTTAAAGTAAAATTTTCTTGAACATCATGAATCTTAACCAGGAGATGAATGTTAACCAGGAGATGAATAAATCATTTTATGAACAAGTAAGTTCGTAAAACGAGTCCATACTGCACTTTTATCAATATATTTTGAGCATAGATTTCTATAATATGAAATGAATCCCTATTGGATGAATTTATTTGATAAGAATGCTACACACTGATAAAATCACACAACGTCTCTTTACCAATTGCTCCAAAAAACCAGTGGTGGATTCAGAAGAGGGGAGATGGGGCCAGGCATAGAATTTAAGAAGAGAACTGATAAACGAATATTTGAATATACGTATTTTCAATACCTATTTTATTTGCTAAAAGTTTAGTTTTTATCATCACTCATCTGATTATTATCTTGAAATCTGCCATTCTTGTCAAAGAAATCTTGTGTTTCAAGTAAAGTTATTATGGGAGTAATAACTTTACTTGAAACAATAGTTAGATGCGTAATTTTGATATAATTGAATAATTATAAGATACATATCCAAAATGTGGAAATGTTTCAATGTGTGCCTTTTTCATAGTAAAAATTTTCATGGTAAATGAAAATGAAGAGTTTGAAGTAGAATTTAAAACAGTGCCATGAACACACACAAAAATTCAAGTGAAGCAAATATAAAGGTTTCGGTAAAAGAACAAGATATATTTGTCAAGAAAGGTTTTCATGAAAGCTGTTTTCAGTAAAAAGACAAGACATATTAGACAAAAAAAATTTAAAGAAAAACGTTTTTAGTAAAAAGACAAACTTGTTTAACAAACAAAGATTTTCATGAAAATAATTATAAATAAAAGCTCTAGAGTAATAATCTAACCCAGTGGTTCTTAACCTAGGGTCCAGGGACCCCTAAGTGGCCGCGTCCGGTGGGGTTTGTTAACAGTTTTTAATTTTTGTAAAACAACTCAAAATGAGTTTAGTCAGTCAATCCGTACTAGTGTATCCACTTTAGGGTCTTTTTTCATTCCTCGGGGAACTAGGACCGCGTAATTTTTGAAATATTTCCCCGGGGAAGAAAAAGTGATTAAAACCTCTTCTAAAATGAAAAAATATAAAGTTTTTTATTAGTTCAAAAGTTGAATAAAATTTTTGAAAGGTTTGAAAAATATCTAAGAAATACTAGGGCGTTCAAAATTTCATCGTTCAACTGGTTTCCTATTTTCGTAGAAAAATAATCCATTGATGAAAATACTCGTTCGGAGTCTACAGATGTTGTTTTATACTTTTTAAATTCTTGAAAAATTTTTCCAAAACTTCAGGCCTTCTTTTTGTTTCCAAATAAAGGTCTAACGTTTTTTTCATTATTTTATTTCTGCTTTAATACAACTTTTTTGTTTCATCAAAAAAATGTAGATTTAAAAATTTGATTTGACTTAAAACTATAAAATAAGACACAAAATTTCATCAAACAGCTCAGCACAGAAGCAAATCGAAAAACTCAAAACTCATCGGGGAGTCGAGGAATGAGTTTCGAGAACGAGGAGTAAAAATTTCAAAAATTCCCCGGGGAATAGGCGATGAGGATCCCGGGGTGGACACCCTAATTCGTACGTCTAAAAATAACGAAGACAAAAAGTAAACTTTTAATTAAAGTTATAATTAACAACAAGCGGTGGCTTTGTTGTTTTTCCTCGTCAAATTAGCGTAAAATTTGCTTTTTTTCCTGCATTTAACTTTTTTTGTATATGTATGTAATTATTTTAAAAACTCACGTTTTTTTGTTGCATGGCTTGAACTTTACAGAATCAGAAAAATTATTAATCAGATTTTATTGCGATTGATAACTTTTATTGTCAAAGTTCTTTTTTACAACACAGAAGTTGGTTGGCTTTCAGGAGCACGAATCTTAAATTTATGGATAATTTGAACTAAGATCGGATGCTCTACCATTTTTAAAAGAGAAAACAAATTCACTTTCGGAACATTTTGAGACTTTATATAATGAAGACTTTATTTATAGCCAAGCCCATTTGTCAGATATATTTAGCCGTATAAATCAAATAAATTTGGCTATCCAAGGTCTTAGAATTATGCTTGTAGATCAGTGGTTCCCAACCTGGAGTTCGCGGACCCCTAGGGGTCTGTGAAGATTAGATAAGGTGTCCGTGAAAAATGCATGTAGAATGGGATCTACACCTAAAATTATCTACTATTCAACCAAACAGTTATGACATTGTTTCAACAAAGCAACTTCAAATATCTCATTAAAATTAAATGTTATTTTTTATAACATTAATTTTACGCGTGAATAGGGTTGATTAGATGCTGGATTTGATAACTCAAGGTCTTGGGTTCGATTCCGAATCAAGTCTGCTTTCCTCATAGTTCGATACAAGCTGCGCAATTGTGCATTCTCGATGAAAACACCCCGGGGTAACCTTTACCTTTATTTTTTAAGCGCATGTTTTTACTATCTAATGTATATTTACTATCAGCCTTATAATTTCAATATTAAATTTTATCCCAGAAGGGTCCGCAAAATAATTTTTTTAGTGTTGGGTATCCGTAGGATAGATAGGTTAGGAAACAATGTTGTAGATGCTTTAAAAAGACTTCACGCTTTTCTGACTAAATTGCGACTGTGGAAAAGAAGTTTGGACACAGGAAGCTTTGTAAACTTTCCAATATTAGAAATAATGACGACCTTGCTAAAGATGATCTCATTAGCTAAAGGACAAAAGAATTGATAAAAATTCAATTTAACACAAAGAGATTTAAAGAATTTTGATGCGCATTATTACAAGACTGCCCTCTTTTAGCAAAGAAAGCTATTAATGTTCTTATTCCCCTTGTTACTACTTATTTTTGTGAATCAGCATTTTCCACACTTGTTACTATCAAAACAAAAAATCTAAATCGACTAAACGTGAAAGATCACGTGGGATTGCAATGTCCAACATTATTCCATATTTTGAAGTGTTGAAAAATCTTTGAGTACAATAAATATTTCTAATTTTTCTAATATAGTTAACTTTTACATTAGATATAAAATTATTTTGAAGCAAACTACACTGAATTAAAAACAGTTAAAAAGAGGTAGTAGGACATTTAAAAATGAGGTCCAAAGCTAAGAAATGAACAAAATAAAAATAGTGGAAAATAGTGAATAGGTTTTTTATGGTTGTAATACTTGGCCAGACGTCAGCTTTTTAAGAAAATAACCGTAAAATTGTTGATGTGCATTTTAACCCTCATCAGAGTATTGTTGGCATTTTGTAGGCAGGATGTTTTTATCATACTCTAAAATCTACAGTGTAATATAATAATGTATGAAACAAATGTATCTAAGTTTTTCATCAAGCACTTTATCTATTCTCAAAATTTTATGTGAAAACAAAGGCAATTTTACAACTCATATTTTTTTCTTGCACCTTTAGATCATTTAAAGTTTCGAGCTGACATTGAGCATTATATTCACTGTTTCTGATGAATGAAAAGAAAACAATCATTTGTGAATGCTTGCCATATTATGAATATAGATGATTTTTCAAGTGAAGAAAATGGAGAAAATTTGGCAAATGAAGATTTTTCATGAGTTTGGCTGAAGATGGTAAAAATATAGAAAGTGACAAAAATATAAATGTATTAGTTGAAAATGCTGAAGACTCTTTATTAATTTTTTATCCGGTTCTTCAATTTCTTCTGAAAATATAACCCAATGAAGAAAATGAAAAAACTTCAAATGGTGTAATTAGGTGCAAAGATTTAAACAATTTGGGTTTACAAAAGCGGCATATACTAAAAGAAAGCTGTAGAACGCACACAAATTATACCGATGAACTTTTCATTTTTGATTTGATATTCCCTGAAAAAAATAAGAAGAACAGCGTTGAAATATACAAATTATAAAGCCGCGTCAAAATTCAAAAAGATTTAAAGCTTCGTAATTTGTTCAGTTTACCTAAGATGAATCCAATGCTTTTTTGAGATAAGATATTATAACAGATCGAACATGACAGATACAATAGGATTAAGTTTTTTACGATGTCTTCGATTTGACATCTTCAATACAAAAGATGAAAGAAAAAAACCGACAAATTAACTCTTATTCGTGAAAATTAGGAACCCCTTTTAGTTTCAACGAAAAAGATTTATGTTCCTAATGAGAGCATCACAGTTAATGAGCAATTTGTATGTTATCGTAGTAAAATTCCAGTCAAAACTTATGTGTCATGTAAACCAAAAAACCTTGCATCAAAGTCTTTGGGGTTTATGAAGTTCAGTCATCCTACGGATACAACGCTTATTTATTCTGGAAGAGAATGAGGAAAAAAATTTGTGAATTTAGCGGAAAATTTAGTTGTCTTTATCTAAGCCATTTTATAACACTAGGCGCAACATGACAACTTTTTTAATAGCCATGAGCAAGCGAGCCAACAGTGACACAAAAAAAGTACGTTCTTTGTTTCATAGAAAAAGTAACGACTAAAAGTAATAAAGATATGTGTATCTGTTTAATTAAGACAAAAAATTAAAACAAGAGAAAATGGTTTTATTTTTTTTCCAAAATATATGAATCAGAATATTTTTTATGAAATATTACATATATTGAAGCCGATCGATTAAAGTAAGAGGCTCTCCCCCTTTTTTTCTTATCTTCCAACTTTATTTTGCGCCATATATAAATTTGAAATATATAAATGTGTGCACTTATACTCCTAAAACCCTATTAAAATCAGTTTTTCCGTGTATGTGAAATCTGGCGATGGGGCCTTATATAATAAAAATAATTTTCATGGACCCCTTATCTAATCTTTACCGTCCCCAGGTTGGGAACCATTACGCTATGATGTCAATTTTGATATCCGAAACTGGATGGGCGGATACAAAAAATTTCACCTCCGTTACATCTAATATAAATACAAGCATTGGCAAACCTGAATTGAATCATTTTATAATCAAACAAAAGGTAGAGTTTTGATTCAATGATTGAAGACTTTACGGCAAGAAGGAAAACTGCTTTGATAATATTTTATGATGGCTTGGTGTAGCTTGTCTGAATTCTTACATTGTGCATTCAAAAAAGGGAGGAAAGCTATCTCAAAAAGCACTTATGAAATATTTAACTTGTAAACTTCCTGAAAGTTATAGTAATAAAGAGCAAACAAAAAGAATCTTTCCAACGATGTTAAAGACTGTAATGTTTAAATGTTTTACTTTGGCTGTGAAATGGAAGCAAAATACACTACTGCCTGGAAAATCAAACCAAATCAAACACAGTTGATTGAACATAGAATTATCTATTTGTATAATATTTTGAATTTTGCTGAAATTATACTTGATTTGATCTTTGAAAATATTTTTACTTATAATAGAGCATATGACGCTAAACAGTGGTTCTTGGGAAAAATTTCGTGGTCTGGAGATAATCTATTTAATGAGATAGATATAATAAAGGTGAGGGAGTGTGAGTAAGGCTGGTTAGATACTGGGTTTGGATAACTCAGGGTCTGGGTTAGATCCCGCATAGAGTCTACTTTCCTCATAGTTCAATAGGAGCGGCGCACTTGTACCTTCTTTATGAAAACACCCCACGGTAGTACAGTTACCTTTATCCTGTCATGTGATACGCAATAGTCTTGAATTTATCATTACATTTTACACAATAAAATAATTACAAATAAACCAAGCTTAGGATTAAAAATACAAATATAAATACAGTTACATCACATTTGTAGTTAATTACAAAAACAAATGTCTCACCCATTTTACACTTCGACATACAAAAATGCACATTCATAGACATAGACAAATGGAGTTTAAATATGTGCCTATGTGAGAAAGAGATATTAGAGGGAGGCTCTTATTAATGTTCTTCCGGCTCAGGGCTGTTGAGTTGACAAAGAACTTTAAAAAGGAATACAAATTACCAATATCTTCTTCATTGTTAGCTTCCTTGCTATGCCACATTTCTTCGATCAAAGACGAGTTGTAGTCTTCTTGAACTTCTTCACTGTTAGCCATTACAAGAGCGCCAAAATCAGGATCAGGATCAGGATCAGCATCAGCCTGTTCACTTGAGAGAACTTCCTGTCTTACTTGATGAAGGCGGAATGGAAGTGGTGATCGTGTTTTGGGAATGGTCTGCTACAGAAGCTGTCGTTTTGGAGTTTACTCTAGAATGGATTGAAAGTGTAGGAAGAAAGATGGATTGCAGCTGCAAAAAGTGAACTCTTTCCTCTCTCTCTCTCTCTCTCTTTCAAGTGTGGAGATGGGAGCCTTTAAAGGAGAGGTGTTATATATTATGACTTCTACTTCGTCAATAATACGTCATAAAAGAGGATCATACAACTGTAGTTAAGATATTAGATTCATCACTACTTCTAGCACATATTTTTCACGTTATCATCACATGTGAAATATTATTATTATTATTATTACATCAGTAATGTGCACCTTCGAATCCGCTACAAAAATCAATTCAACAGATTGCTACTAATACAAAAACAATTATTATTATCGTGATGATAATGTAATAGTAAGAAGAGGGAGAATATTTCAATCGTATGAGGCTGTGCATTTAGAGTTTGTTTATAAAGATGACAGCTACGCAACCACGATCCCAGTACAACAGTTAGTAAGTAGCGTGCAATTCATTCATCAACTCATCAGCAGCATCCATCAAGTGAATCTCATCCATACATCGTGCAACTGCACACCTCATCCAATTGCATTCTTCTTGATCACTGAGAGTCGTTGCAGTGTAGAGAAAGAAGTGTAGAAAGGTTTCTAATAGTGATGGTGGTATTCGGTAAATAATGCTGATTAAGCCTACCCGTTTAATTCAACTCCCAAAACCTTTATCAAATCATAATAAGTTATCATTTAAATACCTTTAAAGTATTGCAATGCAATGTCTTGTGTAATTATATCATGTTTTAAACGGCATTGCACAATCTTATTTTCATGTTATACATACGAGTCCTTTTGGGCCTAGCGAAGCATAGGGCCACAATTCTCCCAGAAATCACTACCTTCTTGGAAGAGGCGCTATACCTTTTGGCTTTATCGTATCTTTCTAACCATGAAATCAGGCTCAACGCGATCAAGAAGTTCTTAAGCTAAAGTGACCAGACGTGCCGCTTTTGGCGGGACAGTCCCGATTCCAACAAATTGTCCTGCGGCATTTTAAAAAAGTCCCGATTTTAGAAAAGAATGCACGACAGGCCAGAAAACGGCATGATGAGGAGAAGGCAATATACGGTTTTCGGTGACCATGTGACTACTTCGCCAGGATATGAATTACATATTATTTTTGTAATTGTTAAACTTTAGTAATAACAATTGTTTAAAACTGGTTATCGAGAACTATTTACACATTTAAATTATATGTTTCTCTTTGTCCGTCTTTTGTCGAAGTTTTTAATTTTTGCTATTCAATCAATTTTTAGTTTGGTAAAAAAAATTTATCACATTTAGAATTGTTATTTACTTGATTTATTTTTTGGTTTTAAATTTTTTCTTTTAGCAGTTTTAATTTTTTTTTATCATCAATAAAAGCTAAATAAAAGATGATTGTTCGAAAAGTATCAAAAAAATGAAAATGTCAAGTTTGTAAAAAAATTGTGAAAAAATTAATTTTCAAAATATATTACTTTTTAAAAATGTTTCATCAATATAAATATGTATTGTAAACTGTTTCTTTTTTAAATTAAAAATGTTAATTAATAAATTTGATTGATAAAAAAAATTTAATTTTTGCTTTTTTTTACTTCAAGTACAAAAAATATATTGTTATAAAAATATATTCTTATTTCTATATATACATTGTGCACGTTGAAATGCTTAAAAAATTTTGTGAAACTGTTGGAGTCGAATATCAGAAAATACTTGGATACAGTAAAACGCGCTGGTTAGCACTTTTGCCAGCTGTGGAAAGAATTTTGAAAATATATGATCCATTGAAATCCTACTTTCAATCACCGGATAAATGTTCCAGAATTTTAGAAGAGTTTTTTGAAAAAGATTCTTCTAAAATTTGGCTTGAGTTTGTAGACAATGAAGTAGCTCTTTTTCAAAATGCTAAAAAACTTATTGAAGGTGACAAAATTTCTGTAATCGAAGAGGCAAATGAAGTTAATAATTTAAAATTTCAGTGCCATGAGCGGTTAGACATTTCAATGATATTGAACATTTTCATTGGGTTACATTGAAACAAGAACTTAAATGGAATGATGTGTAAAAACTTTCGATTATTATATTACTCAAAATTTCCCATATAGTAATATTTCCGAAAATGATCTTTTTAATGAGGCATCATTATGAAAAAAAATATATTTATAATGAAAATATTAAATTTTGGGCATCAGCGAAAATCACGATAGAGAACAAATGGTTTTCTTTTTTTTATTTATTGATGCTGAAAATGTAAAAAACTAAAATTCGTTTAGATTAACAGAGTTACATTCAGAGATCACAAAAGACATACCCTTAGCTCAATTAATAGAGCTGGGATGATTTTTTACAGGTTTGAATTTTACTTCAAATAAAGGTGCACAGTCTTAAAGTTCATAACTTGAGCTTTCATTTGGTCTATCGCGCGATAAATTTGGTTGAGAAACACGAAAGTTGCCGGCATTAAAAGAATTGACTATTTTAAGTGTTCGCAAGTAAAGTAGAGTGCGCAACGAGGTTCGATATCAATATCAAGAAAATTAATTGATTGTATGTTCTTCGTTAAGGAAGCTACAAATTTACGACTACGAAAAGTCTAGCTAAGATTACTCAGCATAACATGTATATTCTTGTAAACCTTCAAAATATTTCTCCGCTTAAATTTTAGAAACGTCATTTATTTTCTGTAAGTTTTTTGGAAATTTTCAAGTTATTATTTCAAAAGTTTTAGTTAGAAAAAAATCCAGTTTATAGAATATCTGACAAGATTGAGATAAAAGTTTTTTGGATTTTGAACTTTAGAATTTTGCTTCCGAAGATTCACATAAAAAATTTGAACAGTTTTTAGTTTTGGGATATTTAAAATTTTTATGAAAATTATTATCGTAAATTTTGGTAGCGGAGATTTTGGTAGAGGAGATTTTGACTCGGTACCTGCAAATAGGCACTTTTTAAAGTGGTTCTGAATTTAAGTGAGTACACAGCAGATGTTGAATTTTTTGACTGAGTCGCCAGCAGTGTAGATGTCTCGCAACACTAAGAGTAATCCATCCTACTGTTAAACTTGGTAGGCATCATTCAAAAAAGGTGAACAGAAACAGGCAGGATTGTAGAGTGTGAAAAATATTAAGTTCTAAGTCTCAAATGTCAAATTGATTTAAACATCAGTTATAAATTGCTGACTCACTAGTTAGTTTTCAATCTTCTATTTTATGTTGCAACCTAAAATCTTTGATCAATTTTCTTCAACATAATTTATCAAAATATTTTATTTTTTTATATTTGTAATTTAGTCTCTTTCTTACATTGTCTTCAAAAAAAATTCAATTTATTGTCGATAACCTTTTTATCTGAGCGGAAACAATAAAATTCAAAAACTAAATTTATACAAAATTATTTTTTCAAAAGCTTTCTACTCATCCCATATCACTCCAGAGAAAGCTGACAAGATTAAGTAAAATCAAGATACCGTCTGCAACAGTTTAAACTGACAATGGGGTGATATGGGTTAACTGAGCTATGTTCCTTCTTTAATTTTATCGGATTTGGTCCTTCTCTATGAGTTGCAAAGACATAACGTTAAATTAAAATGATAATCTCAGATATAAATCTAGTCTTGTTGGTTGGTTGGATATCAAAGCACTTTCAGCCGTAAGGCTATATGCTCACATTATGCTTGAGATGGTTAATCACAGTTTTTGTGACTTTGTTTTTAAGAGCCGGGGGTCTTAGGGATCGAACCCCTGACCTTCAACTGTTAACGCTTTGAGGACCAGTGGGTCACCAGTCACCCAAGAAATGAAAATCGTCTGCTTTGAATATATAAAATTCCATTGAAAAAGAAAGCAGACGAATCCTCTTCAAAATGTTGGTCCTTAAAAGGCTTAAGCTGAGAGGTACACCCTAACAACCATTAAGGCTTAATCTAGTCTTGTAAACATCTTCCTTCCAAACCCTGCAATTCAAATGTTTTGAGAATTTTTTCATTCTAATTCTTGGAAAGATTTCTAATGAATTGATGTATTCTTTGAGTCTAAATTTTTCTAGTCATGTTATTTTCGTTTTATAAAACGTTAACCCATGTTTATAATAGAAATAGTAGGCGGCATTAAATATAATTTGATATAAAATTACATATGTGTGCGTGCATACCCACAAGTACACACTCCACGTCTGCGTAAGTAAATAATGAGTATCAGAGAAATCACGAAGATCTAGTTTTTATAAAGCATGAACAGTTATCACTCACTGACACCCACACATGTAGAAGAAATTTAGCTTAAAATTTTTTTTTAATTAATTTTTTCTGAATATTCAATATGGAATAAATGACTTCCAAAGCATTATTCGTATTACTCAAGGAATATTTACTTATATAGATATAGTCAGTCTTACAAGATAACATAACATAATTTATTAGCGAAAGTAGACAGAGCCTGTTAATTATCGCATCTGAGTAAAGGAAAAAATAATGGGAGAATGCAATGTTTAGCAGAGCTCAAAAATTCTGTTCTTCCAAAATCCATCCAATTTGTTCTTAAAATCATATACGTTTGGAGCATTAACAATATCATCGAGAAGTGAATTCCAGTCATTAATCATTCTTTCAGAGAAAAACCTTCTTAAATAGGACTTTTTACAAAACGATTTCTGAAATTTTTGAGAGTGGAATCTTTGGTTTCTTTTTGAAAAATCAGGTAAAATTCCAGAGTTGATGAGCATCTTTCCATGAAGGATATTATAAACGGTAATCATGTCTCTCCTTTTGAAACGATAGAGTAAGGAAGGTAGATTTAGCTTCATGAGTCTTTCCTTGTAGCTTAGGTCTTTCAAAGCATGAATGTCTTTAGTGATACCTTTGAACTTTCTCAATTTTGAAAGCATCATAGTCATAATAAGGATAAGAAATTACATTTCCATATTCTAAGATTGGTCTTATTAACGCTTTATAAAGAAGTGGAGCCGTAGTAGTATCGAATGTAGAGAAGGATTTACACAATTGATTGTAGCGAATGCTTTAGAAACTCTCTTTCAAATATTTTTGGAGAAAAAGAAATCAGTCGTAACAATGACTCCCAAATCATTTTGCGAATCAACCTTCTCAAGTTTATCACACTTAAGGAAATATTTTCTATCATTTTAAAGTCCTATTTGCAAATGTGTGCATTTAGAGAAGTTAAATTTTAATCCCCATCTGTTGCACCATTCAAATACTTTTATCAAATCACGCTGTAAGTTAGAGCTACCACAATCATCAGAAACATCATATAATTTAATATCATCGGCAAATACCTTGAATTTTGAGAAGATGACGTTGAAGAGGTCATTTAAAGGGCGCAGTACAGAGCTATGTGGAACTCCACTCAAAACTAATTTTTCCTTTGAGCGCTGACCATTCAAAACAACAATTTGCTTACTATCATGTAGATCTTGAACTCCAGCCAAGTATATTACCATTTATGCCATATGAGTTCAGCTTACAAATCATATATTTGTAAGGTAATGAATCAAATGCTTTTTGGAAGTCAAGATATAGTACATCAACAGCATTATTATTTTCTAGCATATGAACAACATCATTTTGGAACTCCAGAAGATTGGTCACTGCTGATTTGCTGGTAGTAAACCCGTGCTGATTTGGATGAAACAAATTCAAGTCATTTAAATGTTTTAAGATGGCATCCTCAATTATTGATTCAAGCATTTTACAAAAAAACAGAAAAAACGAATTATACAAATCTGAAGTACAACTCTTCTTTTAGAAATTCAAATTAAACTTAATTGAATTGTGCATTGATATGCTCAAAAATTGTCCAAAGAAGGAGGGGGGGGGCGATTACCCTTTCGAACTGTCTAAATTCGCCACGTCTTATTAATCAAAATATTGATAAGGTTAGAGAATTTTGCTTCATTAAGTCGAGAAAAGCTTCGGATTTTTTGGCATCAAAAATTATGACGCCTTTTTATAAGTTGTTTGCTTTATTAAAAAAAATATTTTTTAATTTTTTTTAATTAAAGTCAACAAAATTTAGAACACGATTTAATCTTGTAAGACGACCGTATTTGCCCGCCAATAAGAGGAAGCTTAAAAACAATCAAACTATTTCCTAAGACTTGCAGTTGTCTTATATAAGTGAAGATAAAATTTGAAATCTTGCTGTTACTTAAATTTGTTAAGTTGATATTAAAAACCACTCAAATTGTAAGAATGTTATTAAAGATGATTATTATTTATGCAATGCTGATGATCAAGATAATGAAGTTGCGGAAATGGAATTGGATTTCGATCCTGATCCGATGAATGCGTTGCTAGAATGAATCAAAAGAATTCATTAATGAATATATTGATCAAATGAAAATTCGCTTTCATTTCTAGGTTGACAGTGAATAAAAGATTCCAAAACGAAGCGTTTGTTTATGCTAAGAACATAGATTTAAATTTAAATTAATATAACAGTATAGCTTCAAATCGTCTTAAATGCCAGTAAATGTTGAAATCGTGTTCGTTCTTTATCAATGAAATTTTATATAACAGACGATTTTCATTCCTTGCATACAGTGTTCCCCAAAGCTCAAAGAGAGTTCTGGATACCCAGCTTGGTTTATCCCAGTAATGTTTAACCTTTTGAAAGTAGGGGGTAACTTTTCTATATCATTGAACTGTGCGGGCGCTAAGCTATGTAAGAACGCATGCAAATATTTTTTTATAGACAAAGCAATAAAGTATAATTATATGTATTTTACATGTCCATACTATAGGGTTTAAAACCCGTTTTTTTATCTTTAATTTTTCGGTTTAAAATACTTTCTACTTTGCCGTTACATTTACGTTACCGAACACACTTTACCGGTAATTTGAAAATATCAACAAAAAAATTTGCAAAAGTACGGCTTTTTATTTACTCGAGCAAACCGAATATAATTATGTGTCTGAAATTGAAGAAAAAGTTGGAAAACTTCTTTACCGGTATAATATATATTTTAAAAAAAATTTTAACCAATAATCTACCTGACACTTTTTTTATGTCTAAAATCTAAACCGATTTGAGCAAAGAAATAAAATTATTTGAAGCAACTGGAAAAAGATCAGATAGATTAGAAAAGCTTTATCAAATTTTATTCAACATAAGCGCAACAAGAGTGTAGATTGCGAAAGAGCTTTTTCTTCTACAAGCTGATTTTTTATCAAATATTCGTTCTCGATTATCGCCGAAAACCTTAGACGTCTTTTCCTTTTTAAAATCATATTTTTCTTCAAAATAATAAATATTGTTAGTTCTTATTTTTATAATCTATCTCAACTTTAAGACAAATTTGCGCAAATCTTCTTTACTTGAATCTGATTTCAAAGGTTTTATTGCCTAATATGATCAATAATAATAATCTGCTATAAAATGTCTCTGCGGGCCCCATGCCACGCGTGAGCATAGGGTTGGGCATAGCTGCTTTATTCAGTAAGAGGGCTAATGGTAAATATTTATGAGAAAAAAACAAATTGTCGTTGCGTTAAATTCTTTTGAAAAGGACTATAATTTCAGCCAAAGGCATGGTGCTGAGTATGGAAAACCAATTTTTCCTAAAACACAAATTTTCAAAAAAAAAGGTTGAAATCCACCAACTGATCGAAAAGTCTTCTTGGTCCTTCTTTAAGCATCTTAATCTTGATGAAAGTTTTATTTCCATAGAAGTTGAAAAGTGGGAAAGTGATGTTTCATTTTTAAATGCAAAAGAAAAAATTTCTAACATTTGTGTGATCAACGACAACGCAGAAAGAGGAGTAAAACTAGCTTCTGACTTCATTTCTCTAACACGTGATGAAAAAAGATATCAGGACTTGTGGAAAATATAGGGAATTGTGGAAAATGATAGAAAAAAATTAAAAAATCAAAGAAAAAAATAAGTTTATTATTTTGTGTAAAATATTTCATTTTCAATAATAAATATGTTAAATATAGTTTCTCAATTTAATAAAAACAAAAAAATGCATTTTTTGAAAACAATACAACTTTTTTTTAACTTTGGGATACCTAAAAAAATTTCAATGTCAACCAAACTTCAAATCTAACACTTTTTCATGATTTTCCACTCATAAA
This sequence comes from Nectonema munidae, assembly GCA_030549495.1. Lineage (NCBI taxonomy): Eukaryota > Metazoa > Nematomorpha > Nectonematoida > Nectonematidae > Nectonema > Nectonema munidae. The sequence goes on from JAUIRK010000824.1 coordinate 173,742, forward strand.
AAAAAGTAAGACGTTATTAAGTAACTTTTTCATTTTTATGGGGCAAGGGAAACACCCTAAAGAGGGGTCATGTGATCCAAGTTGGATGAAATAGAGAAGTAGAATCCAGACCTCCAATTAAATATTATCTTTGGGAGTCACCACGCTACGTTAAGCTAAATCATTTGGCAAACTCGATAAGAATGAATGCGTTCAGAACACAACTATACAAAGTCAACAATTAATACTGTCAATTGTACATCAAAGAAAGTGTGCTGAAATAGTTAAAATAAAGTATATACAAAATTTATTTCGCGTTCTAAAATACTTTCTCCCTCAATGCATTATGAATGTTTACTTTCTTATGATTTGAAGAATACCTGAAACTTATCACAGTGCATATAAAATTATATATTTGTTGTGTTCTTGGCAATTAGTTCATCAGCGAGCATATAACACTAACTAAGCCAGAGAAATGCCAAAAATCAAGCACCATCACCAATTGCTTACACATTTATAATATAACTTTGAAGTGAAAAATTGAAGCATATATTCTTTTTCTTACTCCACTTCATAGAGAACATGCTATATAAAATAAAATAATAATAATAATAATAAAAATAATAATTAGGTGCGACACATTTATTTATGTATGCCAAAGTCAAAAAAGCACACGTTTCTGCTACTCGTCATTTTCTATTCATCATCGTCTTCACACTCTTTCACACAATTATGTGTATAAATTGGAAATTGGTATTTTTGTCATAGCAATTATTATTATTTTGATTGAATCTTCTGATTCAAAATCAAAGTTTTGGTTCTAACATCATCTTCACTTAAATGCGTCGTTACCAAGTCGGAACAAACACGTACACGACGATGATCCTAGCCAGGTTTTTCTGCCAAGGGTAGAAGCATATTTGGAAAAGGCGCTAACATGCGTCTAAAATAAGAAAACCTTCTCTAGAATTACTAAGAGATAGAATTTTTTGTTAAGTTTTATTTGATGAAATCAGATGCCAACATCTCTGTAGATTTAGATCTCTGTAATGATCACATTTTTCATAACCCTGATTAATATAAACAATTTGGTTAAAAAAAAATAAAAATATCTCACTTTACTATGGGAACAAAGTGACCTTATAAAAATCATATAAACTTCATTTGTTGTTTCAAAATTTATTCAATGAAAATAATTGGAAAAATTTTAAAAATGTAAGTAATCGAGTTTAATTCAATAATAATTTATGACAAATAATTGTGATGATTGTGTGATATAATACTTAAAATAAATATAAATATATGTTCACAAATTAAACATATTACCTTTCATATAAAGTAACTTTCTCTTCTAATTTTTAAAACTTTTTTTAAAATTTTTTTTTCTTTCATAATTATCACTTAAATTTACACAACTTATTTTTGTCCTGGTTAAATTTATGTGATCATCACAAATCCTGTAAGGTTTGCATCTTGAAATTAAGCAAAATAATACAATCTCCTATAGACTGCCAAACTGCATCCAGTTTGTTTTTAAACTCATTCAACGTGGTAGAATTCACAACTTCACTGAGCAAAGAATTCCAATCTTCAAAAGCTCTTTGTGTTAGAAATGTTTCGCGATGCTTGTTCTAGAAACTTTCAGCTTTAAATTTGAAGCAATGCCATCTAGAAATTCTTGTTGAAAAACCAGGAATAGAACATTTATCATATTTTTCTTTACAATGTTAAAAATAGTAATCATTTCATTTCTCTTTATTCTATAATAAAGTGAAGGTAAGTTCAAAACTTTCATTCTTTCTAAATAAGGAAAATTTTTCATAGCAGGTAAACTTTTTGGGAAGTTTTTTTGAACTTTTTCAATTTTCTTGACATTACTCGCAGAGCTAACCTCATAAATCACATTTGCGTTTTCAAGAATTGGTCTTACCAAGGTTTTAAATTCTAGCTGTAAAAAATTGGAGAATATATTTTAAGGAAAGGAAAGCATTTGATCAATAAGATGTGCTAAATCAAAAAAATTAATTTATTTAAAAAAAAAAAATGGCGCCAATTCTGGAAAATCTTTTCAGGGGGAGGGGATATTACTCGTACTCATTAATAAATTAGCTTCACCACATAATTAAGGCTTTAGTTTATCTCTAAGAATAATATTTTTTCATATTCCTAGTTGAAAAGTAAAAATATTTTATGTCATCACCAACATTTTCTTCTAAAATCTATATGAGACTTAATACAAATTTATAACAAATTATTTTTGTAGTACATAATTAAAGCAAATTTGTAAAATAAAACATAAAAAAGCATGCATTGATAGAATTATTTTAGAGTAAAAAATACAATTGAGAAAAATTTCGCTCCCACACCCCAACTATAATTTCAACATACCTGTGCGGATGTAGAAAACCAAGTGACAGGGGGGGGGGGCAAAAACTAAAATTTTTATTGAAAAAATATTAGAAATTCACTTTTCTAGGATAACTTCCGGCAAATTCATTAGCCATTTCAACTGCTTAAATTTCTAATACAGATACTCTCTATAGTTCATCAGCGAATAATATAGAATTCTCAAATTCTATATTATCTAAGATGCTCATCTTTTTTCCTAATCATTAAAAATTTTTAATGTACATAAAAATAAGCATATAAGCCAATTATCTCTATCTTGAAAAAAAAGAAATAGTGTTGTTGAGGACAGGGGATCTCTCTGGATCCACCTCTGAAATGTGTGTGTGCCTACCACAGTTTCAAATTTATGACAAAATTCTTCTATAATCAAGTAAATTTCATTTACCTCAAGTTTCAAAATCAAATTAGTCATTTCGAAGAGAGTTAAAAGCCTTGTTAAAGTCGAGGTATCCAGGTCGAATAAAGTCAATTTTTTATTTTTATCTTTTAGTTTGTTATAGAAATAATTATTTGTTATATTTTACTTAATTTTCGATTATTTTTAAAAAAAATTTTAAGATCAATAAAGTAAAATTTTTTTCTTTTAAAAGTCAATAATTTTTTATGTCAATTTTTTTACAATTGTAAATTCTTTTGAATGCAAAAATGACATTTTGGTTAAGAAAGAGAAAGCATTAGTTGTGTAAAATGACATAAACAACTGCTTAACATAAAAGAAAATTATATTCAGTTAGCGCAGTTTGTTGAGTCCACTTCTTTTAGCATAAAAGAGGCATCAAAATTTTTTACTCTATCAAGTTTGATCACGATGATTCTGGAATTAAAAATTATTTGAATAAAAGGTTTTTTCAAAGAAGGATATTAAAGATATTATAAAAATTGTAAAAGCTAAACATTTCTCCCAGTACTTATGCAGAGTTACAAAATTTTCAAGCTACAACTTGTCATGTAGAAAGATCATTTTCGATGTTAAAAAAGCTTCTATACCAAAAGATTGAAATTTTTCTTCTTCTAATATATTTAATTATTTTCTTGTGTATTTCAATTCTTCTAAATAAAAAAGCTTAAAATAATTTTTAAGTGAATTTTTTCATAAATAAAGTCAATATTTTGAAGTATATGGGTCAATAACTTTGAAGTTTTTATGTTAAATTTTGTTCTCTTTATTATTTATAGAAGAAAAGGAGGCCTTAAATGATTTAAAAAGTTCTAAAAATCAGGGTTGCGATGGCTGAGCCGCTGAATTTTTTGACATGGAACCGGAGCCGTTCTACAACAATATTCCACTTTGTTTCCGTGAGCAATGCTTTGAACTCGTGTCCTCGATGCTTCATTTTTCTACCCTATCCTTGAAAGTCTGTGTTTAATCCTAACTGCGGCCTCCTGGCTTTTGGATCTTCACAAAATTACCTACATTATTTTCATACTGTTTCGATAATTTGGTTCAGTTGTTTTTGTCATACTTTTCTCATGCGTAAACTTTCATTTGTAAATAAATATCATATGATAAAAAAAAAAAAAAAAAAGTTTTTATAAATATTTTTAATGTTATATTTCAACTATGCTGAATTCAGTGGTAATGTCATTTTTTTTTATCAAAATCAATCAAACCTGTCAAAAAAATTGATTTATTTTTGACAACTCATTTCAAAAAGGAACGTTTTATTTAAATAATTATATAAAGTTTTTTACACATATAATACCTATTTTTAAGTATTCTGAATTTAGTGGTGATATTCATTTTTTTAATGAAAATCAATTAAACCTGTCCAAAAATTGATTTATATATGACAACTCATCTCAAAAAAAAACTTTTTATCTAAATAATTATATAACGTTTCTTACACATTATATACCCATTTGCAAGCATGCTGAATTCAGTGGTAATATTCATTTTTTATGAAAATCAATCAAACCTATCAAAAAATTGATTTATATGTGACAGCTCATTTCAAAAAGAAACTTTTTATCTAAATAATTATATAAAGTTTTTTACACATATATCTCCATTTCCATACGCTGAATTCAGGGGTGATATTCCTTTTTTTTATGAAAATCATTCAAACCTGTCAAAAAATAGATTTATCTCAAAAAGAAACATTTTATCCAAATAATTATATAAAGTTTTTTACACATGTATACCCATTTTTAAGTACGTTGTATTTACTGGTAATATTTCTTTTTTATGAAAATCAGTCAAATCTGACAAAAAAATCTACAATATAATGATAATATAAAGCACGAAACCCGAAAAGCACACGATCCTTTGCCTGTGTTTTTCCGACTCTCAACTTCTACTGTGTCAGTCAGATACAAAACAAATTTACTTCACAAACAATTTCCTTTTCTCTTTCAAGACCCCAGTTTATCTGTGAAAACCTTCAAAAAAATTTGGAAAAATTTTTTCATTTCTTCCTATAGCCATTATACCTATTGTGACAGAAACTGCTATGTCTGCTCTACTTCCTAATTTTATTATTTGACTCTACAACAATATTCCACTTTGTTTCCGTGAGCAATGCTTTGAACTCGTGTCCTCGATGCTTCATTTTTCTACCCTATCCTTGAAAGTCTGTGTTGAATCCTAACTGCGGCCTCCTGGCTTTTGGATCTTCACAAAATTACCTACATTATTTTCATACTGTTTCGATAATTTGGTTCAGTTGTTTTTGTCATACTTTTCTCATGCGTAAACTTTCATTTGTAAATAAATATCATATCATATCATATCAGCCGTAAAAATTTAAATACGCCTCCACTAACTGGCTCCGCATGATTTAACCACTCACATTTCAAAGATGTTTTTTAGATGAAAGCTAGCGGAAATGTTAATTTCAAATGAAACTCGCATATATTCTCTAATCCTAACTGTTTTCTTGGTTATTTTTTATTAAATTTTTTAAAAATAAACACATAACTATAAGAGCGTGTCGGAACTCACACCGGAGCTTAAAAAAACAGAACTCCGGAGCAAGAAAATTTTTTTCATGCCTCCGCAACTCTATTAAAAATGCTACCAGGCTTCAGTTCTCTTTTGCAAGTTAAATTTTTTTTTTGAAAAAGTCCATTTTTTCTGCCAAAAAGTCAATATTTTTGAGTTATTTTAAGTCAATTTTTGTTAGCCTATGACAATTGTTTGATAGTTCGTACTCGTTGGATAATAAAAAATTAAGGTAACTTCCACATATCCAACAATTTTCTTTCTTTAAAAGACTTTCAAAAATTTTTGCAGGAATTGCTAAAAATTTTGAAAACTTAATAACAATAAAAGAATGAAAATTGTCCAAATGAACAAATTTAAGCTTCCATATAAAGTATTCTGTTTAGGATTTATAATGCTGAATCAACTGATTGGAAGGAATTAAAAAATAAGTTGTGATCAAAAACATTACCATATGTTTTTGAAAACTGAAAAAAAGTGATCACAAATAACCAATGTTTGAGGTATTCGTGTTGATGGCCGTTCCATTTTTGTCTAAAAACGTCAATAAATTGACTTTATAGTTTTTCCCTTAATAAAGTGTACACATCACATTTATATATTTCAAGGGAGATTCAGGTGAGCAAAATAAATTTATTTGCCCCTCTTATCCACGTGCATGTATATAGGAACAAACTTTAATAAGTTTTTAGGGGTATGGGTAATGATAATGTGGGGTCATCGAGAAGGCAAAATTGTGCTACTTGTATCGAACTATGAGGAAAGTAGACTGGATGCGGTATCGAACCCAAGACCTTGAGTTATGAAAGGTCTGGAAAAAAAATCTAACCAACCTTTTTGACTTCATGGTATAAATACGAAAAAATTTAAAGGTGTTTTAATCATATATGTATTTTTATATACGTGGAGTATGGTATTTATTTTATTTATTTATTTAAAATAAGGTAAAATTGAACAAAAACATCGTTTATCTTCGTTACATAGATAAATTTTCAATTTAAGTTCTGATTGATCTTTGGGGACTGCTTTATATAGAAGGCTGCTAGAAAAACGTTTGGAGCGATGTACAAATAAATGAAGAATGTAAATCTTTGAGATATTGCGCTTTTTAATGTTTTTTTAATGCCCAAGAACTCATATTTTTTGTAAATTTATGGAAGAGCAAATCTGAGCGTGATTTCTTTTAGAGAGAAAAGATTAACCTTGTAAATTAGTAACGAACGCAGCAGTAACCTTAGTAAAAAATAGGTCAAGAAAAAATGACGTAAAAAAAAAATTGATATTTTTTTAGTGACGATATTGACACAAAAAATTAATAATACGACAAAAAGTGTTGGATTTAGCATCTATGGCGGAATTGCCTACTTGTAGAGGCGGAAATGAAAATTGAGGTGAACAATTTTTTTAGCAAACAATTAGGCATTGTATAAACAAATACTAAAATATTTTGCAAAAACTTAATTTCTACATAAAAATTTAAAATGTAGTCGGTATTTCAATTAAAGTCAAATTTTTTCTCATCTTCCATCTGAGCTGAGAGATCAGTCATTGCTTAGTATTAAGGATTTGTTTGAACTCAAAATAAAAGAATGGGTGATAAATCATTTCTTTGGAATCTTGGGAAGAAAATTTTATAAAGAGTTTATTCAACTTAACTGGAATGAAGAATTCACATTAAAGTTTCAAAAAGAAAAAGGGGAACGATTTTCATCAATTTTTAATTCATAGTGGACAAATTTAAAATTAATGTGAATCTGAGTGGACGATTTGAACAAAAATGTTGATGACTGGAATTTTACTTTTTTCTGGTTATGTTGTTAAGAATTGAAAATTTTTTCCAGCTTTCACTGAAGTTGCCGAACTAATTTTTAGTAAAGAAAATAAAACGCGGCTAATTTTCTTTTGTTCATAATTTCAATAACATCATAATATTCTATAGTCTTTTGACAATTTGATAATTCAATTTTCTATTTTTTCATAAAGTTTTGTAAAATTTTTATCAAATATATAGTAAATATGTATATAATAAAGAATTGCGAACGCTCAAGGATAATATAGAATTCAAAATATGGAACTTACTCAAATCACTTTCTACTTTTACTCAAATAATGTTTACATATAAATGGTAAAATAGCTTCCACCATAACATTTTTTTCTAATTCTCTAACACAATGGTTCTCAACGGCGGCCCTCAACGTCTAGTTTTGCGGCTAGCAATATTCAAAACTGTAATGATTTTTCGAAATTATTGATATATTAATTGTACTGTACATATGTTGTAAGGTAGTTTTGTATCTTTGACCTGCTCTTAATTTTTGTCTACACACCATGTGTCTATGGCAGTATTTCGATGTTAAATTCAGCCATTAGTGGTCCTGAGGTTTCAATATATATATACTGGAAAAGATGAAATACGCACCACTATTTACTATAGAAATTTTTGCTAATATAATTTTACTTGTTTGATATCCGTAAATACGAGAATATGATGTTTGGACTATTGTATATAGTAGTACAAAAATTTTAATGAGATGTTTGTTAAACAATTTTTTAGGTATAGAAAAGAAAATCAAGCTATTGACTTTCATTTCAATGTTTTTTTTCACAAATAAATCTATGTACTAACACTTAGATAAAAATTTTCTTTCATTTATCAGAATTTTTTTTAAAGTTTTATATTTAAAATGATGTTAAGTTTTTCGATTTTTTCATGAGTATTTTTCTCTAAGGAATAAAAAATTTTGTTCATTACTTATTTGTCCAAATTTGTCCGGGTTAGGTGATTCAAAAATCTGATAATCTACACTAAATACTGTTCAGTCTAAAGATAAGGCATAAACACCATGGTTCATAATAATCGAAGTCTTTTAAACATCCTTTGAGCTTTATTTCAAATTTGCTAACCCTACACCCCTCCCCCCACCTGCCTCTTCGCTACCCATATGAAATGTATAAAATATTGATTTTTTAGTTAGTTGCTTAATTAGTGCGAGTAAATTATAGAAAGTGTGGGATTAAAAGTTATTTAAATATACTAATAAAATAAATTAATGGACTGTAAAACTTTAATTCATGAAAAAAGTAGAAGCTTTATAATAAATTTTCGCACACTTTGATCATCGCCCGATTGTAATCCCGTTCTTTCTCGAAAACTTAAGTGTGGGAAACTTAGTGTGCTCAGCGAGACAAAATAAATAAATGCCTATCTATCTAAATAACTGGCAGACTAACTTATTTCGATCTAAAAGAGTAAAACTGAAAACCTAATTTTGACAAAGTTGCCCAAAAAATGGCAAATATTTTTCATGGATCACTAAAATTAAAAAAAACCATTGAATATTAGCAGGTAAAATAAGGAAAATTTAGTTAAAATAAAATAGAGAAGATATTAATTTTGTTTATTTATTTAAATGCTAGTTAGTATATATAAAAATACATCTGTTAATTAACAACTCCAATTTTAAAATTCATCATCCATCTTCAGATACAATTCCATTTAATATATAACAAATACTTTGAAAGGCATATTTCATTGAACTATTTTCCCATCTAACTTGCAAAATATCTAAACAATATTTTATGCACTTCAAATTAGGTTGGATATCCGCATCTCCATTTGAAAAATCAATCAATTGATCTCGATAGGCAGATTATTCGCAAAAATTTTTACATCCTCTTAACATCCTCATCTGTGGATCATTTAAGTTTCAACATCCGCATTCACAATTTTCAAATATTTTTTTTTATATACAACAAAGTTTTTTTCAGATTTTAAATTTTTACTTTATCCACAATTTTTATAAGTATACGTCTTTAAGATAACATCTCTCTCTCTTTCTTCTCTCTAAATTTTTAAAAAGTATAGAACAATTCGAACATTTTAATTGAAAATTTAAGTGGGGTAAACACTTTTTATAATGATTGTATAAACCTGACGTAGTTGTATATGTAAAATGTAATAATTGATTATTACATCCTTACACCGAAGAATTCCTGATCTCTCTAGATGAAAAAGTATTTCTTTGTGCGTAAAATGAGCTAGATGCGCCTAGTTAGGAGAAAGAGCTGCTAGCTAGGAAGGCGAGAGTGTAGGCAAGGCATTCAATACGAGAATATAAATAAGCTGAACAACGGCGTTCCACAAGCACAAGCAAAGAAAGACTTTGTGTAGTGAAGCTTGATTGTGACTATTGTTGTTATCTCTTACTTCTTCGCATCTCAAGCTCTCTTTCTTCATGCGAAATTCATTGACATTAAATTACTCTCATTATTGTGTGTTTGATCCTTAATACTATTTATTATTGTTACTTTGTCTTTCATATTTCCTACTTTATGTTATCGATTAAGTCTTTTCCATTCTTGATTTTCCTCATTGTCATCAACCTCAGCGCACTCACTCATCCTGATCGCCATCCTTCTTCATAATGCAATGATCAGCGCCATCACATCCATCCATCTTTTTTCCTAATCAAAAACATCTCTGTGATTTTTATTTGTAAATAAATATTTTAATTAATTAGTTAAAAAGAAAACGCATTTTTCAAAAATTAAAATCAAATTCGATTCGATAAATCATTAACCTTAAAAAATTAATCCAATTACATATCAGAATTTATTGCAAAGATAAAAATGAATGAAAAAAATTTAAGGTGATGTTAGAAAGGTGTTCCAGATTAAAGTTTCTCAAACTTAAAGCTGAACTATTTTGGCGGATTAAGTTTAGTTTAGTTTTTATTTTCACTTCTCACCAATTTAAAACTTATTTTATCTTCTCAAAATCAATTGAGACTTTTGAAACTTATTCGTTATCTCTACCCCTCCCCCTCTACTATCAAAAAACGGTTTCTGCTTAACTTTATGAAAAAATGAACACTAAATTTTTATTAATTATTATTAAAAAAAATTTTTGATCTAAAAAAGAGTATCTTTTAAAAGTAACTAACTAATTTTAATTACATCGCGGGGATTCGAACCCAAAGGCTTTGGATCCGTAGCGACGCCTCTACCTATCAGCCCTAAAGTTTTACCTTTCAAATATGCCATACAAACGATATCTAATGTAAAGAATCTATATTGGGTCCATTTTCTTTTCCTTTATATATAAACGATATATCCCATTCAAACCCATCATTATATACTTTTTTGTTTGGAGACGACATTACCCTTTTATACTATTTATCTAATGTATCCCTCTCAAGTTGTGATAATCTTATTTCTAAACAAATATGTACTGATTATAACTTAGTCAAAAATTGGTGTAATTTGAATGCCTTATTTATAAATAAAAAAATCTAAAGCTGTGAACTTTTCAAATCATAGAACTGTTGTTAAATTGGCAGTTGTTTGTTTTGAATTAGGTATGGAAGTGATTGATTAGTTCAATTATCTTGATTTATAAATAACAAATTGACCTGGAATCCCCATATAAATTTCGTTGTAAGTAAACTCAACCAAGTTAATGGTATACTTAGAAAATTTTCAAATAACTTCTGTACTCAGGTTAAATTCAGAGGCGTAGCAGAGGGGGCACAGGCCATTTTGCTCAGTTGACGACTCTCAACAACTGATATTATGCCAATACAACTGTAAAAGAAAGAGTTTTAAGAAGTCAACGATACTCAATGCTGCATGAAAGAAAGAAGAATCCTATGCGTATTTCGTAACTGAAAGAGTATACAAAAAAAATGGTCAACAATGAAATCTTGAAATTTTTCTTCCAAAAAAATTAATTTGTATTAATAATAGTAACTAACTAATTTTAATTACATCGCGGGGATTCGAACCCAAAGGCTTTGGATCCGTAGCGACGCCTCTACCTATCAGCCCTAAAGTTTTACCTTTCAAATATGCCATCAGGCCCGTAGCTAGAACTTTTCACTTGGGAGGGCTGGAAAAAAATTTAGGGGGGCTAAATATTTTTACAAAAAATTTTTTTATATTTGTGGTTTATCTTTCCTGCCTTCAAAAAAATGACTTTTTGAAAATTTTTTTATAAACAATAAGTGTCAAACTTTTACTTTACATGTTTTGAAAAATAAAACAATATTAAAATCAAAACAAAATTAATCTTCTTGACTTTTTTGAAAACTCTTTGCAAAATTCAATGAAATCAATGTTTTTCAACCTTTTAGATTCAAAACCAATCATTGAGAGATTCGCTTTGCGAGTACTCAACATTGTTCTCCTTTGTGGAGTGTCTATATTTGATAGAGTCGAAAATGATGACTCACATAAAGCTGTAGAACATGGGAAAGAAGCAAGGCTGGCAACAAAATTGTAAGTATCAGTGAAAACTTCTCTTTGCTCGTAAAGAACTTTCACAATATTTGGAATGGTAAACAAAACATTTTTTTTCTTCAGATAATTTTGCACCACTAATAACTCGGCTTCTGGAGGAATTTTGATAAGTTTGCTTATTTCTTGAAAGTTTTTAGTTTTGAAGCTTTCTGTTGATAGTTGAGTTATTATAGAAGCAATTTCTTTATACAAACATGAGTTTTGATTGAAGCGTTTTTCATATTCAGTTAAAATGTGATCAATGGCGGAAAAAAATGAACTTTTGAGAACTAAAATAATTTTATCTAATCTTTGTCCAGTGGGACAAGTCACTATAACATTTTTAAGTCGAGAACTAGAAAAAGTTTTTCTTTTCGAATTAACGTTTTCAATATTTTCTTTACCAATCATCTCTTCTCCAGTTTTCTTAACATCTTCAAAAACATATTCACTTCTTAGTTTTTTTATCTCAGCAAAAACGCTATCTGATATCTCCATTGCTGCAGCAAGATCAATTTCTCTTTTTTGGAAGACTTTATCTGCAGGTTGTATCAAACTTAAAACTTTTTCTACTAAAACGGCTGCAAATGTAAATTTAATGTTTGAAAGTGTTGAATAAAATCCTTTTGCTTCTACTACAATTCCACCATCTATAGAAGCATCTCTGAGATTTATAATTGTTTTTAAAGTTTTTCTTATTTGACAAAATTCAGAGATGATAGCTTTTGTAGTTTGATAATGTCCGCTCCATCTTTGTTCTAATAATCTTTTCAAAGATATTCCATTATAATGTTTTGCAACTTTTGGACGTCGAAAAAAGGTATACAACGACTTACACTGATCGCAAAAGTCTTTGATAATTTTGTTATTACTAAAAGTGTCAATAATAATTAAATGAAGACGGTGATTTAGACAATGAACATAGGGAATTTTTCTTCCTAGTTTTTGTTGTAGAATTGCTTGTACTCCACCGTTGCACCCACTCATGACACTTGCTCCATCAAAACATTGAGAAAGAAGTTTTCCAGAATCGATATCAGTTTCGTTCAGAATATCTATGCACTTTGAAGCAATTGAATTTGCATCGAGTTCATTATGATGAAGCGTAACAATGTCTAGCAATGATTCGTGAATTTTTCCATTTTTAACATAACGGATACCGATTGATATATTCTCTGTATTAGTTTTGTCTCTTGTGCCATCCATCATAAGTGAAAAGTTACCTGAATCGCATTCTTTAATATTGTTTGCAACAGAGTTTCTAACCATATAATGGAGAGTAGAAATAACTTCATTTTGCAGTTGTGGAGAAGTGTATTTTGCATTCTGTTGAACATGAGAATTAATTATTTCTTTTAAGGTGCCGTCTTTTTCAATAGTGTAGTCAAAAAGGTTATTGAAAAGACCTTCTTCCTTAGATATATCTTCGTTGAATGTTCCTCTGAAAGCCAATTGATTGCTTGCTAGAAATTTAATTACATCAAGAATTGATCTCAAATAATATCTATTTTTTTCTATTGCACCTCTGCAAACGAGAGTCGAAACAGAAGTGTCATTTTCCAAACGATGCTTTTTCTCTTTCCAAGCTGCCATTGAGTCAAGGTGAGAGCATGATGCCTGATGTTTGAGAAATCCTTTGTTTCCTTCATTTGCTTTTTTCCAGTTAGAAAAGCCATTCAAAGTAAAAGCTGTGTCTCTTTGATTAATTTTGGCAAAAAGTCTACAGGGAAAGCAAAAAGCAGCGTCTTTCATAACTGAGTATTCAAGCCAAGGATATAAATTGTACCAGTTTTTCTGAAATGAACGTGAATCCGAATTTTTTGGAAAATTTATAATTGGACACGATCTACTATCTTTACTTAAATCAGTAATACTATTATGTTCAACATTATCTTCACAGATTATTTCTTGATGTTCTTGTCGAAACTTCTTTGCAGGAAGAGAATCAAGATTACTAGAGCTTGCTTCGCTTTTCTTATTTTTTTTTATTACAAATTTATCCATAAAATTCTGAAAGTGTTTAAATAGCTAAACAAATAATCATGAACTTACACAGTATTAATTATATCATTTATTTATTTAAAAAATTTTTGGATAAAAATTGTGCATATTGTAACTATCACACTTCATTTAAACACTGAATTCATAACATTTTAAATTTTGTAATTATAAATTTATATCAAATTATTTTATTTTCTAAAAAAAGGGAATTTTGCTAAAAAAATAAGAAAAAGATCAATAACTGAAATTAGTTACATATACATTTCAAAATCAAAATATAAAAATTAAATATAAAGTAAATAATAATTTGAAAAACTATTGAAAAACATAAATATAATAAAACTGAGAAATTTTTGTTTAATTTTTGCTCAAATATAAAAATACTTTCAATATATTAAATTTAAAAACCACTTGTAGCCATTGCAAAACTGTGACAGAAAAATATTGTTTTTAATTATAAAAAAAGATAAATAAATAATATTGGATAAACAGTTAAATACAGTCAGAAGTCGCATTTAAACAGAGTCATAAAAAAAGGATAAAAATCCTATGCTATAAAAACAATGTTGAAGAAAAAATATAAAAGGGGGGCTTTCCATTTTAGTTAGGGGGGCTTTCTATATTATTTAGGGGGGCTCAGCCCCCCCTTGCCCCCTCTGTCTACAGGCCTGTATGCCATACAAACGATATCTAATGTAAAGAATCTATATTGGGTCCATTTTCTTTTCCTTTATATATAAACGATATATCCCTTCATGGTTTCCAAATAAAAATAAAAAAATTATTTATTGATATCACATTACTGAAATTCTTAAAGTACATGTGCTTTAACTCCTTTAACTACATGTGCTACATTCTTTATTGGTAAAAATGTTTCCACCCCCCCCCCCCTCCTTAAATTATTTGTCTACCCCTACAACTTCTATTTTCTGGCTACGCCACTGGTTTAAACTGATAGTGTATCACTAGTATTACCACACTTAAACTATGGGGTCAAGCAAATACACAAAAAATTAAAATCCCTCAAAAATATGTACTAAGAATTGTTTTTAATTTAAAATCAAAAACACATAGGGAACTATATTTTATGAAAAATAATTCATTAAATTTCAATGACATGTACAAACTTAAATGGTCAGCTTTTCTTTATAAATACATTGATAAAATGCTCCCTCATGTATTTCTAGATTGGTTTGTATCTCTTTAAGACTTTACACATTATTCATTATAAAATCCCAAAAGTTTTCTAATTCCTGCTTCCAAACTTGCTAACTCTAAAAACTGCTAAAGTATCAAGTCATAATTTTCTAGAATAATTTTTTGTCAAATCATTTCCATAATTTTTTTATACAATTTTAAAGAAAAAATTAAATATTTTTTTCTAAGTCAATATAATGAAAAATATAAAATTAATAATTGCTTTGTATGTGTGTTCATGCTGAGAATAAAATGCTATAAATTATTATATTTGTAATCTCGTTTATAACTTGCTATAATATCTTTATTACCATTTCTTTTTTATATGATTTGGATTGTCATCACAGCGGCTTTAGGCCATTTGATGATCCTTGCAGATTACAATAGTATACCTACCTATCTTTTTTCCATGTTATGAATCCAATTTACTAAATTATATTTCATTGTTTTTTTCTTTGTGTAAATTAAAGCGTATTCTATTATAAAAAGGAAAAACAGAAGGTTTCTATAAAAAACATTAATAAATGTTGTGGTAGATAGTGATAGCCAGTAAGTGCCAAGTTTTCTTCCTATGAAAGCATTCCCACAAACATGAATTGTTCTTTGTGAAAATTCTCACGATTTTTGTTGTTGTCTTCAAATGTTTCATTCATTTATTTCATTTTTCCAATAATAGCTAAGTGCGGCCAACTCTAAAAATTTGAGCAAGTTTTGGATAACATTTGCATTCGCTATTGACAATTTTGTCCATCTTATATCTTTCAGTGAAAGTTCTTTTCTATTTCTTGTTAAGTTATATTAGCGCGCGGTTTCCCATCTTTTGTTATTGTATACCACTTATGGACTTATTCTGTAGCTGCGCACCGCCTAACATCGAAGATTGGCTTTTAACAATAAAAGAACTATACTAAAAGTGGTTGACAGATACAAATACATACAAATATAATACGGGTAAACGAATCGACAATTAAAAAATATGCAAAACTTAACTTAATTTATTTGCACATGTGCATGACCATAAACAATAAAAATATTTAACTTATCAACCAATAAGTACTCGTAAGTCAATGCGATGGCTGCGCTTGCCTTTCTTCGACTAGTTTTGTAAGCTGTGAAGATATTTTGCTCACAGAACATTGGAAATTGTGTTCTGGGTTACGAGACGATGTTATGTCTTCGACTTGATTGTGTAAGAAAGGTAGAAAACCTTAGTTCGCATTCCCATGTCGTTGGAAATATGAGAAGCAGAGTAATTGAATTTTTCGCTAGTACCGAATGGGAGGGACTGATATTTAAACAGAAGTTGAACAAATTATGATTTTTAAACTTCTGCTGTGCACATTCATCGCACTGCAAATTGATGAGTTCTTCTTGTTCACCAGTTCCCACTGGGAGTTCATTAGGTTTAACAGTGAATGGATTCCGAATGCAAGTGCATGACCATCATAAAAGAAGTACTGCTTGATTTCATCTTTCAACAGAAAGAGGTATTTGGTGATCTCTTGACCAAATGCAATACTAGTCTCCCCTCCAAGTGAGCCACATTCTCAAACATTCCAAACTGTCTGTTTTCAATGTTTATTATCCACAAATAGAGCTTTCAGGTAAATGCAGTTAATTTGATGGAGAAATCAATGATGTTTCTCTCAGGCCCCTGAAGAGAACAATTTAAGGATTCATAACTCCAAAAATATCTGACAGGTAGGCAAGTTAAAAAAACAAGTTTTCATCTTCAACGATCTTCCAAAATTTTGTTTGAAAAAATTGAAGTAGCTCCTTTCTCAGCACAAAAAGGGGCACTTTACTTCCGTGTGAAACAGCAATGACGAGTTGCTGACCCGAAATCCTCAAAGCTGACGTTGAAGAGACGACTGTTTAAGGCAGATGCCTTAATGTAGTTTACCATTTTAACAATCAGTTTCAAGCCTGTCTTCATATCGGGAGGTAGATCTTTAGTAGCGAGAGCAAATTGGTGTATAAAACAGTTAACAGAAGTGATCGATGGAGAGGCTGCTTTCACCCGAGCTTGGAAGCAAGATTTTCGAGCTGTCGGTTGTGCAACCTACTATCTTGGTCCATTGGAGATCATTTTCTTTGAAAAAGTTATCAACAAGCTCGAACATGTCTTCTCCTTTTGTTGTAGTTGTCATAACAGTAATTCAGGTCGAATTGCATCCTTAGTAGCATAACGCACATATACCACATACCAGAAGCTATGTGCAGTTTGACACTTTCGTTGATTCGCTCAGGTGTATTACAAATCCATATTTTGAGCCTTGTACTTCCATAATGGCATGTTCATTGATATCAGTAGACATTTCTGTAATTCGTTGCTGTATCCTATTATTTGACACCGAAACACCTTTAAATTTTGACACTGCTTCATCTCCCATGACATGCTTCATCAATATTTCACAATATTGACATGTTCAAGTTGCACTTTTGCAGCAGGCATTCTGAGTTCCTCAGCTATTGTGTGTGGCTTTTGATCTTCGCCACAAGAAGTGCAATTTCATAGGAGGCTTTCACAATCCCCACCGTCTGCTAATATTGCTTACCTGTTTTGTCTAGTCGTTGTTTTTTCGCATTTTCTCCAAGTCACTTAAAATAATAATTAGGATCGCGGTTTTCTTGTCTGTATGATTTAGTTTGGAGATGGCTTGTAGAAGACTTGGCTTCATTGATGCATTTGTTAATGTCTTCATATACACCAGACACTGTGTCACAGATTCTCACCTATTCTTCAATTCAATAAAGCCAAAATTAATATATTGTTCTCTATACTGTAATTTGGACATCTTGATTTGATACTATAATAGTCTGAAATAAAACCAAATGTTGCTTTTAACCCAAAAAAGCTAGTTCTAAAATAGCTTGTCCAAAACAGCTAGGATACCAAAACAGCTAGTTCCATAATGGCTAGTAACCCAAAATAGCTAGTTCAAAAAGAGCTGGTTTTAAAATAGTGTAAAAAAATACCAATTTCCCATTATTCTTATAAAATTCAAATTACATCATTTGAATGTCTCACCACAACTAACCTTTTTAGCTTACTTTTTAAATAGATTGTATTAATTACTAAACAGCTTGTCCCAAATTAACTATTTTGGTAAACTAGCTATTTTGGTATAATAGTTATAGCTGTTTTGGTATACTAGTTATTTTGGAACTAGCTGTTTTGGTCAAGCTATTTTAGAACTAGCTATTTAGTCGTATAATCATTTAATATACCATGTAACACAATTTTTGTTCCCAGATTCTAATAGTGGTTTCCTCTTTTGTTATCTTTCATTCTTTTGAAAAAAATATAATTTTTTAATTTAAAGTTTGGGTTTAGGATCTAGAGTCCAGTGTTTCTCAACGTGGGCCATATGGCCCCCTGAGGGGCCACAAGAAATTTTAAGGGGGCCACAGAATAATATTTGACTTAAATACAATACACCAGATCGTAGAGAAGTCACAAAACAAGTTATAAGTTCGTATTGATATAGATGGATGATTAAATTAAAAAGGTAAGTTGACGAAAAGACTCATTTTGATTTATAAAAATGCTCTAAAGCTTTGTCGATTTTTCTATATTGCAAAAACTATTTTAGCAACTATATCTTGAAATTTTATATGAAAATTCTATTTTCATGAACTTTTTTATAGTTTAGTTTCCACATCTACTAGGCTTAGACCATTAATATGAAGTAAAAAAGACATTCAACTCTAATTCTTAACTATTATGAAAAAAAGTTATGATTTAGAAGCACTATAATTTTTGAAGGAATTTTACAGTTTTTTTTCTTTGATGTTATGTTGTTTGAATGAATAACTTCATGAAAAAGTTCCGAATTTTCGTTTTTGATTTCTAAAAAATAGAAAAATATATGAAAAACTTAATGGGGCTATACAATAATATTTGAGCAAAAAGGGGGCCATGGTAGAAAAAAGGTTGAGAAACCTTGATCTAG